>JAGFNQ010009433.1:0-91569 GCA_024364735.1 Boesenbergia rotunda
TGTTGATTCATTCAAATAATTCATGGATTCGAATTCTTGGAAGGCTATCTGTAGGGGTGTCAATTCAGGTGGGTCGGGTCGGGTCGGGTTTGGGTCGGGTTAGAAATTTTTTTTTAACTCCCAATCCGAACCCGAATTCAACCCGAAACGCCCAAACCCGAACCCGAACCCGACCAACCCGAACTCGACCCGAATAACCCGAAAAAATCAATTCAAAATGTCTTTTTCGCTATTTTCCCTATAATTCTTCACTTTTATCTCAATACTCCATCATGATCATACTAATATTGATATTAATATACATAAAAATATCTTAATTTTTAAAATAAAATTTGATTTAACCTCAAAAAATCACTAAACATTAAATTCGGGTCAACCCGAACCTGACCCGAAAATTTTCAACCCGAAATCCTTCAACCAGAACCCAAAAATTTTCAACCCGAACCCGATTTTTTTTTGGTCGATTCGGGTTGGATCGTCAGGTCGTGTTGTTTGTTTGACACCCCTAGCTATCTGTACATTTTTTGGTTTGGTTTTCTATGTTGTTTTGGCTTTGTTTGGTGATCGAATATAGGTTGAATAGCTCTGGTTTCTTGAATCGATTGTTGAGGTTGAGCTCATGAAAAGCTTTGGTTGGGTTTGTGATCTCTACCGTGTGTTGATGTAGACGTTGGTTGGAGATGTGTTTGATCAGGGTAGTGTGTGTTGTTGTGGCATTGGTTTGCCGTGAGTCCTTGAAAGCTGCCGTGAGTTGTGAAACTGTGGATTTCCTCTGCTTTGTATCCATCTTGAATCCTATATGTTACTAGCATGATTTGTTCTTTGTGTCCTGATTTGTATGGAGATCAGTTGAAGTGGCTAGTGTGGTTAATTTGATACTAATCGATATGGATTATTTGGTAGTCTGATCATAGATGATTCGTATGGTGAATTGGTGGCTTTGATCTGTGTTATGGGTTTTAGGATGGTTGTTTCCTAGCTTTTAATTGAGGTAAGAAGGCTTATGTTTATATTCGATCGGTAACTATAAACTAGTTTTATTTCCCTCGATTAGGTTTTAGTGTTGGAGATGATTCTGTTTTGAATCTCTACCTTCAATTGTTGAATGACTTTGTGATTCCATTCCCTAGGTTGTGAGCTAGTAATGGGAAGGTTTGATGTGTTGGAATCTTGGTGCTAGATCCACTTAAGAATTCTGAAACTCTAATCTATTAGGTTGCAGATTGGATTGGGTTTAGGGAGTGATCTATGTTGGAGCTCTGTTTCTGCTCTAATCATAGTTCGATTCAGTTGAATTGGTGGTAGTGTGACACTTGGGTTTATGTGATGTTCTGTGATAGGTTCCAAGAATGGTTCTTGGAGTGGTTAGGTTTAGCTCTGTGGGATTAAACCTAATTAGGATAGTTGGGTTAATCCTAATACGACTTGGTACTTAGTTTATTTAGTATCAGCTGTTATGAAAGCTAAACTATATCTTTTGATACAGGACAATGATTCCTTTCGGACTTCTGGATGGGAGGTTTCATTTGATACAGACTCCTACTTTGAGGTGGGTACCTAGGACTTATCTTTTTAGATATTGTCTTACTATTGTGCATAGTTTGTTATAGATAGCAATAGATTTATACGTTATACCTTCCTTTGTTTATCATTACTTGATATCTATTGTTTACCCTTTGAGTTGACTCCTGTTTAGTTCCATATAGTCTTGATATTTGCCATGCGTGCATTTGTGCTTAGATATGGTGGTAGGTCACTTTGTATCTATGTTTTGGCTGATTCCTAGATATACCTTGCATGGATATGTAGGGTATGATTGATAGATTAGTATACATGTGTTAGACCTATACCTTTCCTACCGATACATGGTTGAGGATCTGGTTAGTGAGGATGGTGTTGTTAGCATACACTACCCTCAAGGTTGCATACTGAGCCGTAGGCTCTTTACGGTTGCATATTGGTGATCATCGACTCCCTTAGGGTCTAAGCTCGTCGCGCAGTCAGGTTCCTGTATTGATAGAGCTATTAGCGCCGTGCTATTAGATGATGGTGACCACCAGCTCCCCTGATGTCTGAACCCGTCACCAGTCATGCCTTCGTCATATTTGTCTAGCCATGAGTGCTGGGCTATATATTTGCATCGCCACGAGTGTTGGACGTCATACTTGCATAGTCACGAGTGTTGGGTTACATATTTACATCACCACGAGTGTTGAGCGTCATACTTGCATAGCCACGAGTGCTGGGTTATATTTGCATCGCCATGAGTGTTGGGTGTCATACTTGCATAACCTCGAGTGTTGGGCTACATATTTGCATCGCCACGAGTGCTAGGCTATATACTTGCATCACCATGAGTGTTGGACGTCATACTTATATAGCCACGAGTGTTGGGCTACATACTTGCATCGCCACGAGTGCTGGGTGTCATACTTGCATAGCCACGAGTGTTGGGCTTCATATGTTGTATGCCACGAGTGCTTGGCTCCTCTACGCAGCCGCGAGTGGTTAGCTTGTCTGTTTCCTGTTCACCCAATCGCCAATTTGGTGGTAGGTGGGGTGCGTACATAACAGATCATTACATCATGTGCATATGATGCATTGCTCCATTGTTGGTGATTGTTGCATTTGAGTGCGGTATATGTTTGACATGCACTTATAGGTGATATATACATTTGAATTGTGTATCATCCTTGAGGTTATATAGGGGATTGATTACATCTACCCGCAGGATAGACGGACTCTGGTATGCACTTACCTTTAGTATATTTAGTTGTGTATTTTCTTTTGTACACGAGACTGTATCAACGTGATTCTTACTGCTAGTATAGCTTGCTATGCATATCTGTTTTGGTATCCGTTGAGTTATTTAAACTCATTACCATTCACCATGTTCCTGTCTTCAGGTTTATTGGTCGCCAAGGGAGCCAAGTTGTCAGTCCCAGGTCCCTACGACTCCAATGATGGGTGTTTCCGCGTAGTTTTATTTTGTATTACAACATGCTTCTTATTTTTGTATTTGTTTTACGTTGTGAACTTGTATTGAGTTCAATTTGGTGTTGGTTTGTATTTTGAGTCCTCTATTAGACTTTATGTGTATTGCTTTGCTGCACGCCTGCTCAAAGGGCAACTCAGGTGAGTAGTATGGTTTTATTGCTGAGATGTGTTTATTTTCATATATTATATCTCTTGTTTTGAGGTCTGAGACCAATTTTATATACTATGTGGTTTGTATGTATGGTCTAAATTGTCTGCCGTACAGGGGAGATGATGTTCGATTTTACATCGGATCTGGGACTCCTTTGGGTCTCAAGACGTGACAAGGAGACTTTTCTTGGTGGAAGAAAAGGATGGAGGTATATTTCAATTTAATGCTAATCATGAAATACGATTTTGAAGCTCTAACGGAGAAGCATGGAAGAGGCTTCGACGTCGATATTTGACTAAGGAACATAGAGAAAACTGGAGACGGACGAGAAGGTAACAAAAATTATATTAAATCATATGTCTTCTAATGTGTTGGTGAGAATAGGTGATTATAAGAATGCAAGAGATCTTTGGAGAAAGGTAATTGCCTTACATGAAAATATGACACAAGTCCAAGAAGTAAAGATGAAAAAGAAAGTTGAAGCGTCCTCCACCTCAAGTGGGCAAGAAGTAGAAGTGCTCAAAGAAATCAGCCTAATTGCTCATAGAGTGGCTCAAGTTGATGAGTAAGCATCACCAACATCCAAGGATGAGGAAAAATTAGGGGATGACATCACCATTCCACCTTCTTACGATCGCAACGACTTCTCATATTAGAAAGGTAGAATGTTGTATTTTCTTATGACTAATATTGAAGATTGGTTGTGTATAGAAGTAGGTTTGCTCTAAAGGACAAAAAGGGAAGGACACTTAAGAAAAAGAAGTGGACCAAGGAGCAAATTCATCAATTTGAAATCAATAATAAGGTAACCAAAATGTTAATCAATTTAATACCTAATGACTTTTTGGATAGGATAGGTGAGTATAAGGATGCCAAGGAGTTATGGTGCAAGCTAGTTGAGCTCCAAGAAGAACTCTAAGAATCAAGTTTGGGACTTGATTGTACGGTTAGAAGAGGATGAATAGTCAATCACTTACTTGTTGACTCGTTTTTCCTACAATTGTTAGTGAGCAAGCGGAATAATATAAACTAAAACTAACAACTAGAAAAAAATACTGATTTACGTGATTCGGAGATAAATATCTTACTCCACAACTGTCCGTATGATGGGCGATCCTGATCCGTCGGTGGATGACTCCCCAGAAAGCCTCCGGCTAGCTCGTGTAGCTTCTTGTTGGTGGAGAAATCTTGCCACAACCCACACAAGTTCTTTGAGCACAAAGACTACTAATTGGCCTCTAACCAAGACTAATTTCGTCAACCCTAGCCAGCCAAATCGAGCTCCCTTAAATAGAGCTCATGGCTGAATTAGTCGTTACCAGTCGACTGGTGCTAACACCAGTCGACTGCTCCACCCGAATTCGAACGTTACAGTCCAACATTCAAATTCCAACCGACACCAGTCGACTGCACAGAAAATTAGTCGACTAATGTTTCTGCGACCTCTACTAGTCGACTGATCCCACATCAGTCGACTGACCAAACCCTAAACTTAAGGTTTCTCATCCCGAGTATAATTCACTCAGCATTCAGACCCTCACGAGTCAATTGACTCTTCTTGCAGCCTCGATCTGTTGCCTTCAAGCCTTCTTCATCTTTGGCTCTCGTCCCTCGGATGCATACAAGCCCATGCATCTCCATATGTCATCATTCGCGTATGCCTCAAAGTGCACTTCCCTCGGCTCATCGTTCCTGCCTTGTCCATGGTCCCTCGGATACACCATCCTTCACCGGACCCGAAGCAATGAAGCTAAGTTTATGGGTTTCCTGTAGAATCTGCACACTCAAATACACATATCAAATACAAGGGTGAGAAGAGACCATCCAAGGAAGAAGAAGAAGAAGCCATCTTTAATGCTGAAACTAGAAGAAGAAGCTTCCACATCCACCAGAGCCAAATCAAAAGATCACATAGTGTGCTTCGGGTGTAATGAGAAGGGACACTACAAGGATAAGTGCCCAATGGGTAAGAAAAATGTAACTCTTAAACCCAAGTCAATTCCTTTGAATTCTAACACGGATTGTAGTAATGAAGAAGCCCAAAGGAAAAGAATACAAATTAGATACTTCACGTGTGGAGAGAAAGGTCACTACCACACTAAGTGTCCAAAGAGAGGAGAGATGAAGAAGTTAGAGCACTTAAAGAAATGGGAGAAGAAGAAGAAAAAAAACTCACATCAAGGGGGAGCTTCAAGAGTGTAGGAGGTACACCCTAATTTGAGATGTAATTCAAATTTTAATTTTCTCATGCATGCTAGGACTAATATTCATCATGTACCCATGCAAACTTTTGATTTTAAGTATCATGATAGAAATAGGGCCATTACAAATCATAACCCTAGGAAATCCATTCATGATAAACCTAGAACCATTAAACTTAAGGATCAAGGCATTAATCCCAAAAAGGGAAGACACATGCCTAGAATGGGTATGTCTAGGAATGTTCAAGGTCGACATGTTGATTTTAGGGTTACAGCCCTAGAAAGACAAAATCAAGCTTTGAAGGTAAAACTTGATAGATTAGAGAAAAACCCTAGAGAGATTCAATGTTGGATCTAAAGGATTAGATAAATTGTTGGGGAGCCAAAGATCCAACAATAATAGATCAGGCTTAGGATACGAATCTAAACTCTCCAAGGCTAAGGGCAAGTCTTATGCTGGAGTAGCATATGACTATAACAAGGAGAAACCCAAAAATGACAAGGGAAAGTCATTTAAGGGAAAGAAATAATTAACCAAGGATAGGGTGTTTAAGGTTAATAAAGTTAGGCTTTGTAGGCCAAGAATCATAAGAGGTACACTAGTGTAGCCTAGTGGTTGTGGATGAGTCACCTAGGGAGTTGGCTAAGACTAAGAGTTCAAGGGGGGGGGGGGCTCTAAGAGCCAAGTTGGGACTCATGACAAATGGATCTCAGGTGGTTACTACATGGGACTCTAGATGGGCCATGGAATGTGTCAAAGGGTTTGAAGACGGATTTGAGTCTCAAACCTAAGGGATTGACACATGTGGTTTGAGGATGCATTGTAGGTTGGTATGGGCAAATACATCAAGAGAAGGTCAAAATTAGAACTTTAGATCAAGGTTTATTTAAACCATTTAGATAGTTTTGAGTTTTGTGTCAATCTTGGGATCCGAGATATGTATATTTTTAAATGTATTCTTCCCAAGTAGACACGGGTACCACAAATCTCTTCACAAAATTTGAAATTTTTTGGATATTTATGAAATTTCTTATGTAATTCTGAAATTGGGTTCAAAAATGCTGAAAGGCTGATATTAGGGTATCAGTCGACTAGTGCAAAGGACCAGTCGACTAGTAACAGTGCTTTCTAGAGTGAGAAAGCTTCTGTTGATGGGAATCGACTAATGAAGGTTACCAGTTGATTGGTTACAATGTTTTTTAGAGTGAGAAAACTTATGTTGATGGGATCAGTCGACTAATGAAGGGTATCGGTCAACTAGTAACAGTGTTTTCTAGAGTGAGAAAGCTTATGTTGATGGGATTAGTCAACTAATAAAGGGTACCGGTCGACTGGTAACAGTATTTTCTAGAGTGAGAAAGCTACTGTAAGATTTTTTGTTAGGGATCAGTAGACTGATAACTGCCTCAGTCGACTGATATATACTGAAATTGTTTTTAGCAATTCAAAAAGTATCTTAATGATGAAAAATATGTATATAATCTTATGGGGGATTAATACACAATGTTTATTGTCATTAGAGGGTAAAGAATCCAATGATTGAGATATTGTTGGAGTCATTTTTGATGTATGACAAATGGGGAGAATTAAGATTTAATTGAGAATACTTTATGTACCTTTGCAAGAAATCTTAGCTCAAGGGGGAGCTTAGGTGAAGAGGGAGCTTTGTTGCTCATTTATTAGCAAAGGGAGAGCCTTGTGATAGGTTCATAAAAAGCCTTTGGTAAGTCCAAATGTAGGGGGAGCCTTGAATAGGTTTTAGAAAACCCTTGGTGAAAAATCCTAACTCATGGGTAGTTTAGTTGTTGGAGAACCTTGTGATAGAATTTTATGCATTAGTTGGATTTGCATTGCATGTTGGCATATGCATTGTAGTGTAAGTCTAAGGTATAGCCTTAGCAATGTAAGTCCAGTTTATTAGCATGTTTATTTGTTATATGTTTTTCCTAACTTAAACGTATTCTTAAACATCAAAAAGGGGGAGATTGTTGAGGCTATCGCAATGGTCCGGTGTGGCCATGTGTTTTGATGTTTGGGCAAAGGATTTAAGTTAGGTTTACCCTTGTATTTGATATGTGTATTTAAGTGTGTAGGTTCTGCATAATACACAGAATCAGCTTGATGACTTTGGGTCCGATGAAGAATGGTGCATCCGAGAGACCGTGGGCAAGGCAGCAAGGACGAGCCAAGGGAAGCACACTTTAAGGAATACATGAAGAATGACATTGGGATGAGCCGAGGGCTTATATACATCCGAGGGACGAGAGCCAAAGTGAAGAATGCTTGAAAGCAACAGGTCAAGACTACAATGAAAAGTCAAGTGAGTCACGAGGGACTGTGGACCCAACAACAAGGACTGCGACCGAAAGAAGCTCTAGAAGGCATGACGTGAAGGATAAAGAAGCATCCGAGGGACACGAGGCTGATGGAGGAGGCTAGAAGGCTAGATCTAGGTTGGTCGGGGCGAGGACGAGTGTTGAGTCAATGTACTCATAGTTAAAACCCTAGGTTTAGGATTTTACTAGCTGATTGGTATGAGATCAGCCAACTAATTAAGGTCATAAAAAGATCAGTCGACTGATCTTTTAATGTAGTTGACTGGTATCAACTGAATTCGAATGTTGGGTTATAACGTTCGAATTCGATGGCTATCAATCGACTGGTGTTGGCACCAGTCGACTAGTAACAACTGGATCAGCAGAATAAGTTCTATTTAAGAGAACTTGGGAAGCTTGAGCAAGGTTGATGAAATAGAGGTGGTTAACCCTTATTAGTAGTCTACCAATCTCTTGTGTGCGTGCGCGGTGTTGTGGCGAGATTTCTCCACCCACAAGGAGCTACACGAGCTAGCTGGAGATTTTTCGGGGACTCATCCACCGACGGATCAGGATCATCCACCTTACGGACAACCATGGAGTAGGAGTGTCATCTCTGATCCATGTTACATCGTTTTGTTCTTCTTGATAGTTTTAGTTTAATTGTTATTTCGCTTGCGCTCTAACAACATAGGAAGAGAAATTAAGAGAGTTGAGAGGCAACGTCTATTCACCCTCCTCTAGATGGTCATTCGATCCCCTACATTTAGAACGCTAATGAGAAGAAGGTTCCTTAGCCTATGTAATAGCTTATTATTTTTACAATAGAGGTCTATTGGGTTCGCTATGCTAGAAATCATACCAAGCTCTATAATAAACTTTCAGATCTAAACAACCTCTTTTGTTGTACTATTGGCAGCAATATACTCAGCTTCTATAGCAGAATCTGTGGCTGTGTCTTGTTTCAAACTCTTCCAGCTCACAATACTACCATTCAAGAAAAATACATATCTTGACTGCGATCTGGAATCATCCTTCTCAGTTTAGAAGCTAGTATTGTTGTAACCCTTTACAGGGAGCTCCTCGTGGCCTCCAAATATCATGAAATATTTTTCATCCTTCACAAGTATTTAAGAATATTCTTGACTGCTATCTAGTAACTTTCACCTAGATTTGACTGGTATCTGCTTATCATGCTTAACATAAATGAGACATCAGGGCATGTACATAGCATGACGTACATGATAGATCCTATAGCAGATGCATAAGGAATCTGATCCATATGATCTCTCTCCTCCTTAGAGGAGGGACATTGAGTCTTTGAAAGACTCACACCATGTAACATCAGTAGGAATCCCTTCTTGGAATTCTGCATGGTAAAACAATTAAACACTTAGTCAATATATGTACTCTGACTTAGGTCAAGTAATCTGTTAGATCTATCTCTATAGATCTTGATGCCTAAAATATAAGCTGTTTCACCTAAGTCCTTAGATTGATGGTTAGTACGTGAGTGTTGCCACCATGATTTTTGGGGGTTAAAATCTAGCAAACCCAATGTGACCACCCTCCCCACGTGCTAGCCACAACATCCGGGCTAGTAGCCCCGTGATTGACCTCCTCTGTGTTGGCCCTGGGACGGGATGGCGCCGACGCTGGGGGAAAGAGAATCACCTTAATGCCACATTCATTGAGAAACAATTCCCAAGCCATATATTCACAGACTGTAGTGTAGAGATATCATTTTCAATGAGGAGTATGTCATATACATACAAGATCAAAAAGATAATTGTGCTCCCACTAACCCACTTGTAGACATAAGGTCCATCTTCATTTTTAATAAAACCAAACGCTTTGATTGCATCATCGAATCAAAGATTCTAATTTCGAGAAGCTTGCTTTAGTTCGTAAATGGACCTTTGCAACTTACATACCTTTCTAACATTCTTTGGATCTATAAAACCCTCAGGTTATGTCATGTACACATTCTCGAGTAGATTTCCATTCAAAAATGAAGTTTTGACATCCAATTACTAGATCTCATAATCATGGTAAGCTACAATAGCAAGCATGATCCGAATAAACTTAAGCATCGCAATTGGTGAAAATGTTTCATCATAGTCTATATTATGAATCTACTTGAATCCTTTAGTTACCAATCACTCTTTATAGATATGCATAAAACCATCCATATCAGTCTTTCTCTTAAAGACCTACTTACACCCAATGAGTTTGATCCCCTCAGGTGGATCAACCAAAGTCCATACTTAGTTGGTGTATATGGATTCCATTTCAGACCTCATGACCTTCAGCCATTTCTCAGAATATGAACTCATCATAGCTTCCTGATAGGATGTAGGCTTGTTCAAATCAACAAAAAAAATGATTCACAAGGTTTTTCAACCTCGAGCGACCGATCCGGCCCCATGAAAGTTTTCCACCGGTCGCCAGGGTAAATCGGGAAGTGCTCGCGATGGGCGGTCCAGAAGCCTAGCATCCTAGAGTTCGAGCCTCATTTGGAGAAAAAATTCCTACAAAATACGCCGTAGCTAGGGATCAAACCGCGGATGCCTGAGATGGCAACCAGTCGCCCTTCCGCTGCACCATAGCCCTGGGTGCACGTTCAAATCAACAAGCATTATATCATCCTGGTCAGATAAGATAAATGAATATCTCTTAGGTTGAGGATGTATCCTATCAGATCTACATAGAGCTTGTTCTACTCGAATAGATTATTGTTTCACAACTTCTTGTGTAACAAACTCATGATCCACATCACTTTGTGGTGCATGTTTAGTTTCCATCAAGGCCATTTTCTGAATCTTGAACTTCTTCAAGATTGATTTTACTCTCGCTAGTTCTTCTAGAAATAAACTCTTATTCTAGAAAAATACTATTTCTAGTGACAAACACTTTGCCTTGGATGGGATTATAAAAGTAATATCCCTTCATTTCCTTAGGATATCTTACAAAATAACACTTATGTAAAATACAGAAATTAAAGGGGGTAAAGAGAGAGAAGTATAAAGTTGAGGGCAAAATTGTGAATAGCCAAAATCGGAGGGCTATTTCCCAAAATAACCTTCCCACTTAAACCCCCTCTTTTCTTTCTCTTCCTCGCGAGTACCACCCGGTCGCTGAGTTCGGGTCGCAACACCCCTCCGCCTCAACTTTTTCTTCCTCCTGCTTTTTCTTCTTCGTCTCTTCTCCTTTCTCTCAGATGAGCGTCGATCGCATCCTGGTAGAAGCATCGAGGGGTGAGGGAACATGCGATCGGGGCCATCCCAGAGCACATCGATCTTTGACTTCTCCCTTTCGATCGCATCCTATGGATTTGCCGGAGTTGTGCTGGGGGTTGTGATCGACGCATTCCAGTTCGGTATGTTTCCGTTTCTGTCTTAGTCTTGAATCTTGGTATTCTTCCCGATCTATTGGTGATTCATGTTTTCTCATGGCCGATCCAAAGGATAGCCTGTTCTTGCGCCGATTTCGGTCTTTGAGGGAAAGGGAAGCAAGAGACGAGGCCATTTATTGGCGGAATTAATCAGATCAGGGCACAGATTTCCCTCTCTCATGTGCGTTACATCAATTGGTGAGATTTTAGTTGTTGCAAATTGGATTTGTGATCTGGTTTTGATCTGGATGGCTAGTGTAGTTGGAATTGGTTTCCATTTCATCATGATTGAGTTTCTTTCTACCGTGAGTTTTCTTTGAGTTGCATGGCTCATATCGTGAGATGCTACCATGGAATTGATTTCTGTTTTGGTTGCTTAGTGTTCGATCAAACATGCCTTAGTTTTTGTATATTGATAACTTTCATTTTGTTGATTAAATTAGGCCCTCAAATCCATATTTTGATCCACTTTCATATGCTTAAGTTTGCATTTATATTAAGTTTCATGGATTATCTCCATTTTAGCTTAAAATTCAATTCTTTCTATATTTAAGATGTTTTGGCACTAGAATTGAATATCATTTTGTAGGTTTCAAATGATCATGGACCTGGATCAGATTGGGACAAACTTGAGTCAGAATTGGACCCGGATCAAAGGGATCAAGCATCAGATTACCATGGGTCGTCCATTCAAGCTAACGGTTAGATCTAAGCCATCCGCCAACTTCTGGTCGATCCAAGCTCAAGATAGACTTAATCAAGTTCATGGATCCATATCTGAAAGTTTGGGCCAGATCAGAGTTAATTCAGCCGTTAGTCAAGCACTAGAGGATCTAGGCCGTCCATTCAAGAGAAGGGAGAATCTGAGCCATCCACCACATATCTGATTGATCTGAGCTAAGGAGCAGTAGATCAGAACCATTGATCAAGATCTGTAAGGTTTGGTTCAGATCTGACTTGATCTGACCATTGGATTGGATCGGAACAATCACAGTCGTCCATGTTTTCAAATGGAAATTTAAATCAAAACTTCTCCGCGCTTCGTCGGGGTCGCCGGATCGCTCCCCAGTTCTTCGTTGTTCTTCTCCGTTTCTTCTCCAGTGTTGCAGGCGGCCACTCCAGTTTTCAGTTTCTTTCCAAATTTTGAGTCAACAGGGTCTAGTCTCCGTGAGGTTTGTGTTCGAATCTGTTGATGCTCAGCTCCGGTGAGGGTTTCTCCGAGCTCTGCTTCGCCCAAATCGATTTTCGCGCGATTGCTGTCTTCACCGGTCGGGATCCATCAAAGTATTCAGAGGGGTTCTCTGAACTGCGTCGATGGGTTCTGAGCTAGAGTGCAACCAGCTGACCGAGTGGAAGAACCAAACCGACACAACCGATCGAAGGAGCTTGATTTTGAAGACTCGCGATCTAAGGGGTTCTTAGATCGATTCTTGTGTGACGGCAAGGAGCAAACCTTGGTGACGAATCTGATCTGGAGTCAATAGTTGTTAGATTTCATTTCTGAATTGTTTCAATTGTTTCTGAATTCTGTTCTTAGTTCTGTATCAGTTTGTTTTCAGCTACTGATCGGTCCGCTCGACCAATCCAGATAGCTACTGATCGGTCTGTCAACAGATCAGGCTTGTATTTGATCGGTCAGCCGACCGATCAGGAGATTTACTGCACAAAATTACTCTGTTTCAGTTTTCAGCTTGCTTCAATTCTTTATTTC
The DNA here is from genome assembly GCA_024364735.1 of Boesenbergia rotunda. Lineage (NCBI taxonomy): Eukaryota > Viridiplantae > Streptophyta > Magnoliopsida > Zingiberales > Zingiberaceae > Boesenbergia > Boesenbergia rotunda. The sequence goes on from JAGFNQ010009433.1 coordinate 12,771, forward strand.
CCAATTTAGATACATTTTTAGTTTCATCTCTGCAATAGATATCAATTTTATATTTCCGGTTTCAAATTGTCTTGTTCAATTTTTCTAGTGTTAAGTTCAATTCTTACAATACCTAGTTTAACTCTACTTAGTTAAGTCAATTCCATTTCAAATTTTACTTTCGTTCTTACTTGCAAAACAAAACCCCCCATTTTATCTCGAAAACCCAAGTCATTTGATGACAAATAATTCTCATGTTTGATTCAAACACTCAAAACTAGTCCTTGGAAAAATACGACCTGAGGCCCCTATTCTATATTTAATCTTGATAGCAAGGGGTTTCAGTTATAAATTTCTAAATTTGAGGTCCACTTGTGACACTAGTATTGGGTTACCATCATATATCCCCAGGTGCGTTGACTTTTATGCATTCTGCATAGCCCTTGGTGAGTTGGCTGCATTGTGCATAACCCTAGGTGCGTCGGCTATTCATACATTGTGCATAACCCCAGGTGCGCTGGCTTTTCATGCATTGTGCATAGCCCTAGGTGAGTAGGCTTTTCATGCATTCCCACATGTGCTTTAGGGTAAATAGCCACTGGTGCTAGGCTGTCTTGTCCTTCTGGCTACCTAATGTAGATGTAGTTATAGCACGTACAGAGAGTGACATATGCCATTATTATCATGTGCACATGTTGCATTATTGTATGTTTGTTGTTGTTTGCATTACTGCATTTGCTCGTACTTGCTGTGTTTGATTACAACATATGGTTGACCCGCACCTTTAGTAGGTATATTTACATAGGGTCTTGTGACCCTACATTGCTCGGTTGGTATTCAAACCTTTATTTCTTCGGATTATTCTAACTCTAGTATGCATTATTTATTCGGTATTCCAGTTTAGCATTTCCTGCTTCCGCACTTGCGATTATTATCAACTTAACTCTTTCTGCTAGTATAGCTTACTATGCATATCAGATATATATATTCGTTGAGTTCTTAGACTCACACCATTAGCCTTGTTTTTATTTCAGGTTGCTCATTTGGAGTGTCTGGCAGTCTGTCCCAGCTCTTCCGTTTCGAGGCAACTCGGGTTTTGTTTTGTGATGTATTTGTTGCTATAATGTATTTCCATTTGCTTTTGCTGCGTTTATTTCCGTTATGTCATGGATTGTATTTTTGTGTGCCCTGGAGGACTTTTGTTGTTATGATGTCATGTCTTTTTCTTTATATTGATATTGTCAGCCGTGTTGGCTAAGGGATAGTGGCGGTCGTGCAGGCATTGTACTCATGCCTCAAGTGTTCGTTGTACAGGGGAGGTGTTGTCCGATTCTATATTGGGTCAGTGGATCTTCTGGGGGCGTGACAACTTATCTGATTTGGGTGCTAGTTTCTCTAAAACTTGACGTCCATTCATAAGAGGTGCACTATAATAGAACATATCATTTACAAATATTGAACAATATTGGTCCTTTATTATAAATGAAAAACATTTTTGTCCAAACAAGAAACAGAGATAATATTCTTAGTTAATTTAGGCACAAAATAACACTCTTCAAGTTTTGGTACAAGCCCAGTGTGCAAAGATAAGGAATATATTCCTATAGCTATAGCAGTAACTTTTGTGTCATTGCCTATTTGTAGGTTAACTTCACCCTTTGTTAACAATCTAGTCTTTCTTAGGCTCTGTACATTAGTATAAATGTAAGATGCATAGCCAGTATCTAATACCTATGGAGAAGAAATAGATATATTGACTTCTATAACATATATACCTGAGGCAGAAGTTTCACTTCTCTTCTTTTAACTTCCTTTAGATACAGTTTACAGTTCCTTTTCCAATGTTCAGTCTCAACACAATGGAAGCATGTTCCTTCCTTAGGCACTCCGCCTTTAGGTTTCAATGCATTAGCTTTGGCCTTACCTTTGACTTGAGTCTTACCCTTACCCTTGGGTTGCCATTTGCCTTTTCCCTTTTGCACTATCGATATGGTATAGGCTGTCTTCTTGAGATTGAGTTTAGCAGTTCTCAACATGCTATACATCTCAGGCAATGACTTGTCAATTTCATTCATATTGTAGTTTATGACAAATTGACTATATCCTTCTGATAATGATTACAGGATAAGGTCAGTGGTCAATTCTTGGCCCAGTGGAATTCTAATCTTTCAAGGATCTCAACATACTCAATCATTTTAAGTACATGAGTTCCTACAAGACTTCCTTCTTACATCTTGCATGCAAATAAAGCTTTTAATACCACAAACCTATCGTGTCTTGTTTGCCCTTGATATAGTTGTTTAAGATGCCCAACTATATCATGAGCATCTATGTTCTCATGTTGCTTTTGAAGCTTAGACTTTATGGTAGCATGCATAAGGCATGACACATCCAGTGCATTATCCTGATGCTTCTTGTAAGCATTCTTTTCAGCACGAGTAGCAGTAGTGGCGAGTGCTTCAGGAATTGGTTGCTCCAGGATATACAATTTTCGTTTTTGCTTAAGAACAATTCTCAAGTTTCTGTACGTAGGAATGACAATGGGTCGGGTTCAGATTGGATTCTATATCCTCCATGCCCATACCCATCGCGTATCGAATATCCATCCGAATACTTATACCCATTAAAAAATAGGATATCTTGTATACTAATACTTTTTCTTCTTTAAATCCAACTATATCATTCAATAAAAGTACATTGAATTAACATCATATTTAAATATATATATATATATATATCTATAATTTTAAAAATCTATTAAAATCTATATAATCTATTCCTAACATCAACACAGATTGTTAGTAGATTTTGGGAAAAAAATTTCAATGTATATATATAACTTTTATTAATCGGGTATTTAGGTCGGATATCGAGTATCGATAGTCCCTTCATACCTTCCTCCATTTGGGTCAGATATTAAATTCTCCATCGAATTTGGAGGAAATTGCTATCCCTATCTATACCAGTCTAGGATATTAGCTTCGTTGAGCTTGTCTTTCTCAAGGATAGATTACAGAGAGATAGTATTGGATGTATTTGACGACATGATAATCTAAAACAATAAAAATATAGAAATAAGTATCATATCTAAATCATTTAGTTAGATCTTTAATTAAATGATGCTCTCACTGAATTGTAAAGCTTTGTAGGAGCAAGTCATGTATGTGGACACTTATAGTTTACCCACACTACCAGCTACATACCCAATAACAACAACATTCACGTGGGACAAGATCCATATTATATCTCATTTTGAATTAGCTTTGGCTAATCACCCAAGACTTAATATAATTTAGGTAGTCAACACTTACTAATTACATCAGATGCAACTCTTGGATAGTTGGGTGAACAAGACAATTTGTTTGTTTGCTCAACGTTTGGAATATACCTCTAAGTTCTCAATCCAATTGAGGTAACTTAGTTAAGTCTCACCTAAAGTTCAATAGTCAAACATCACAATTGTCCAGTCGCACTTCACCAAGATAAATTGATTCACTTTGCTTTGGCAAACCTGACTATAATTGATCAAGATAGTAATGAGTACCAAACTTTGGTAGACATTTTAAATTGATCTAATTATATGTCTCTAAGTTCTCAATCTAATTGAGGTAACTTAGTTAAGTCGCGCCCAAAATTCGACAGTCAGACATCACAATTGTCCAGTCACACTCCACCAAGATAAATTGAATCACTTTATTTTAGCAAACCTGATTACAATTGATTGAGGTAGTACAGAGTACCAAACTTGGTAGACATATTAAATCGACTTAATTTTGATAAAAGTGCTAACTAAATATTATATCACATACAAGCATGACATACATCAACATATATGCATAAATGGTAAAACGTGATATAGTTATGGCTTGTCTACTATGATTTTCTCAAGACAATGAGAAGATCGAAAGGTCAACCTAGGGATAGCATCTTCTCCAAGTGCTTTCTTTGGTTGCTATGTTTCGTCGGCATCCTTCTTGTATCTTCATCATCTAGTAGAGTAGCACTCCTTTTGTATATTACAAATTAAAGATAACTCGAATTACATTCGAGTCTAATCTAATTTATAACTGGAAGTTTAAAAGTAAATGCACGACACATAGGCCGTATTATGAATTATAATATGCACACACGCATCAAATCCAATCATATTGGGGTAATGGGTCATAACCATGCACCATGACATACATCATCCACAATAGATCAATGACAAAATTTTATTATTATTGCATAACATGATTTATGAGTTGCATCCTTATGGCAGTAATGAATTCATTGAATGAGTTGCTACCCTTTGTCCATCAAGATGAACCTGAGACTCTTTGCAATCCATTAATGTATTCTTGCGACAATTTGCATAATCGGTTCATAACAGTTCGTGAAAAATTTTCACAATTTGTTTTTGACAGATTGACACAGTTGCATCAACTATCATGAACACCGTAGATTATAAAAGGTTTGTCGAATGCAATCAGACTATAGCACGCGTTCATATCATATATGAAGATGTTATAGTCATTTAGTTTGATCAACACAAACTATTGCATACTCGACAAAATACTCATACAATCATGTAACTCATAATAAACATATGTTCTACATCTATATCACATATAAAAAGAACACAACGATGTATACTCTTTCGTAAGTGACTCTGTTACCACCATAGGGATCTTATGTGAAAAATAATTAAATTGCACAGCAGAAAAATGATCCATTCCTAGTGATCCATGCGAAAGTAGTTATACGTTGTTTGATTAGAGTGGTTACCTTTGTTACATGTCCTTAGCAATCCCGATAGCAACTATGGTTCGCCGGATCTCCGCATTATTAGGGTGATCGTGCCTCTAATAGTGTCCACATGAACACGTCTCGTTCATCCCATGAACTCAATCTTCGAGAAGTACCACATTCGTAGTGTTAGCCACTAGAATGGTTCGCAAAAATCAAACTCAAAAACCAAGAAGGAGGTTTTCAGCCAAGAAAAGGGGAGAGGAGGAAGAAGATGATCCACTAACTCATCATCATGAAAATTATGCATTTTGTATTCATCCAATGAATACAAAAGATTTTTGCCTCTTGGTATTCCTTTTGAATAATACCCCCTTAATCATGATGAATGCCAAGGGTCTTAATCTTTTATATTTATCCAATGAATACCAAAAGTTTTGCCTTTTGGTTTTACTCTTCAATAATGCTTCATTAATCCTTTTAATGAACATTATCCCTTCTTAAGTGGTTGAGTCTAATCTAAATAAGTCTAATTTAGATTAAACTCAATCCCATAGTCTAATTAGATTCATTTGAGTTTAAATCAATTAATCCAATTTCGGATTAGACTTCAATATATTTTAATCAAACTAAAATCAATATATCTCTGAAACAATGTGTTTTTTGTATGTGATCCAATAGACTCTCATAACGTTGGCAATGTATCGAAATCACTCTAGATACATAAGCAATGAGTGACATCTAGCAATGCATCATTGCTATCCAAGTAACGAGAATGTCGAGCTTCAACCTAACTTTTCCGTGTCTATTATCTTGTATGACTTTGTCCTTCTATCTTTGATATTTAGATTGATCAATAGGGCATAGACCGTGTCTTCCTCTTATCAATCTTTATGTTTCTTGATTCCCAAGTAGTCTCACTCAACCAAATGAACCCAATATCTCATTTTAACTCATTTGAGCATGATCATGTATTTTACTAGTCTTACACGATTAAGGGGCCGACAAATATTACTCCCATCATATAGAAGAGATAGATCTTATATCCCTCCGCATAATTTATTACATACCCAATGATTAATGTTAGTATTAGCCCTAGAGCCAATTATGAGATGATTGTTTAAGGAACATTTTCTATCATCTTCTATTTAATAAAGGCAAAGTTTGATTATTATATTTATTTCATGATTGTGCCCAATGAATAAGTATAATAATGTCCTTAGGTAGTAGGTTCTGATCTATATTATATCAATTGATTCTGATCTACAAGCGAAGGGCATGCACCAAAGGTATAATCTTTAGTTAGATAGATAAAACTTCATACGAGTTTTTCTTTCGCATGGATCACTCGAAGGGATCTCAAATTTCCACTCCGTTTTGAATATTTTTCTCTTATAGATCCCTATAATTTACTGTATAGTCCTCCCTATTATGGGTGATGTTTGCCAATACCAAAGTATACAACTCTTTATGTAGGGAACCGTAGTGATTTTAGGTTTAAGGACTATTCATACCAATAGTCACTATGAGAATATTTATGACACTCATATAACGATACATGAAACTTTCTCATGGCGGGTCAATTCAGTACATATTCTCCAATATGCACCCATGAGCCCCTAGGGTGTAGCACAGACGATGGGCACATGACAATTCTGGTATAATGGTCAGGGGTTGATTTCCAAGGACTTATAACCTAGCGCATCCCCACCATGCGCCTTCCGCCTGTGTACCTGCATTCACCTCCCTCCATATCCGTGGGGTCAGCTCTAGGGGATCGCTGAGCAGTGGACCTGCCTTTTCTAATACGTATCCATGTGTCAATTTGATATCCTATATCCATTACTTGTGAGATTAAGTCATCAATTAAACTGCATGCTAGTCTTTGCGCATCAATATTGTCCTTGTATATTAACACTTGAATAGGAATAGTAAAGAGTAATGTTCTATATATATATCTACATCATCTGACTATCAATTCAACCAAGGACATTATTGTACTTATTCATTTGGCACACATATATGAAGTAAATATAGTAACCATAAACTTTGCCTTTTATTAATAAAATATGATACAAAAAGTTTCCTAGTCAATTATCTCATAATTGACTCTAGAGCTAATACTAACACTGATACCCATAGTCTAATAAATATATCATATTGCTGTCTTCATTTATTATAGTCAAGATCCAATGGTACCTACAAATATGACAATACAATATTGACTGATATGCAGTAGGAACGATAAATAATTAAAATCATACCCAACATTGTATGGGATAAAGCAGATGTTATCTGTATTTGATGCTTTCAACTGAGCAGCAATATGTTGTGACAATTTACTACCATCAACGGACACACCGCTTATAGGTATATTTTCGGGATCCACAAACGAGATATACTCAGCCTTATTTTCTTTTTTGAAGTATTTGTAGAGGTAACTGCATTCACACAACATATATTAAATGTTTTAACAGAACCAAGCAAAAGCAAGTACCTCAAAATTGGGATCCATATTGGGATTCTGTAAACAACCTCTAATGAATTATTCCAGACCATTCTCATATTCTTTAGACCATCTATTCGAGTGTATTCAAGATTTATTCATTTAATAGAGCAAAATTCCCAAACAAATAAGCTACTATAAAATTTTTGTAGGATTGTTGCACGTGAGGGGAGAGGGGATGGGGGAGAGAGAGGGTGAATCAGGTGTCTTTTAAAAAATTATCACTTTTTCATATTTTAGAAATCAAGTGAGGGTAGTGAAAAATGAAGCGATGAAAACACGAAAACAACACACACCAGGATTTACTTAGTTCGAACCCTTCAGGACTCCTACTCCAAGGCCAGGTCCGTTGGACCTTTCCGACGAGCAATCCACTAATATCCTCTATCGGTAAACTCTTGATAGAGTGATTGAGTACAAAAGAATAGGAAGGGAAACAACTCTACACTTCCTATTAGTAGCATGTAAGTGCAAGAATTTTAAATGTGTTACCCAACACTATAGTATAATTCTGATTAGGCTTGTGTGTCAGTATCGGTCATTCGGCAGCAATCAAACATTGTCGAGTCAAAGTAGGGCCGCAACAAGACAACGAGGAAGCAGAAGATCGTAGGTGCTCAAGCGCAGTTAAAGGATTGATCTTTTAGCTCTTGGCAAGAGGTCCTTATAAAGGACATCTGAAGCGCCTCAGTTCTCAACCGTGGCGCCTCAGATCAAGCAAATTCCATCTTGATCCGAGGCCTGCGTTCTCGCTGCTTATCCTCTGGAAGATGCCTCAATCTCGAAGTGAGGTACCTCAATTCCCAACTGAGGTGCCTTGGACTGTTGAAACTCTATCCACAGCGGAGGTGCCTTCACCTTCTTGAAGGCGCCTCTAGTCCCAACTGAGGTGCCTCAGGTCTCACCTGAGACGCCTCGAGTACTGTTCTTCCGAGGCTATTTTTGTAATTTGAACCTTGCAAAATTATATTAGTCCAAAACAAAATATACCTTACAAAACAATGTTAGTACAAGTATAATATGGACTAAATAAATTTAGTATTAAATAAACTCTGTCTTCCCAAGACCAGAATCTAGTCAAAAGCCTCAACTTAGAGTTTGAAAATGGTTTTATGTTGGATCGCGCCTAAAGTCCCAACGGGAACTTATCTTCACTGGATTTCGCTGCTCCAGTGACTTACCTTACTTACCTTTGTGCAGTTTTACTTGATATCTTAACCCACCAAGACTTCCTTTCAGATATCCATCTAGACTTCTTGCCAAGTCTCCAACAACTTGAGCTTCAACCGATTGTCAGGCCTCATGGATCTAACTGGACTTCCTGCCAGGACCCAGCCATCCTAGACTTCAGTTTGGTATCTGGTTCTAAGTCTTTCAAACTTGCACATTAGTAAAAGGTTAAACAACATAACCCTAACTTTAACCTATTTGTCATTCATCAAAATATGAGTTTGCCCATTCGTGTAAACCGCACCAATAATTTGGAGTTGACCAAAATATGAAGATTTTAAAGTAAAAAAAAACAATAATTAAAATATACTACATGAAAAATGTAAAAGTCATGTAACTTCAATTTGCAAAATCTAATTCGAAATGTATTGAACTATCTATCAAACGAAGATCTTAATGAAGACCAACTTCTTATATTATTGGATAAAACAAAATTTGCCTTGTATATTAAGGTTGATATTGTCTATGTCTGCGTTAATAGTTATCCATAATGAGTCTTGACTCTGTCAAAAGTTATCCAAAAACCATGAAAGAGTTGAAAAGCCATTGATTTCAAAATAAATCAGAGACATTTGATTTCTGTGCATTAATAAACTGAATTAATATAGACATGCATGTAAATATACCGTTGAAAAAAAAATAAAATAGATAAATAATGATATAAAATGTATACACTTTTAATTTATTTAAAATATTATTATAATTAAATAATTTTATTTGTTTAATTAATAATACAAATAAATGTGCATATAAAAAATTAACAACACTAATATATATATATATATATAAATTAATTAGAGTAGAGGAGGAACTGCAATTAGAAATCTTACTTATACTTTTGAGTTTGAGCTATTATTTTATGTGACATACTGATAAAATCTTAATGATTGAATATTTTCTAAAAAAAATTGTATCTAAAGTTGATTATAGTTTCTTTTAACTTTTAACATATGGATGAGATATGGATGAGTGAAAACGTATAGGTATATAAAATTTTTATTTGAAACATGTAATGGATCGATAAAGTGTTTTGGGATTTTAGATATCAAGGAATGTAATTGTTTTACAAAAGCTTCACTGGTAAGGAGATTATAGTTGTATATGTCTCTCGGAATATCCAGTGATCCACTGATCCTTATCGAGGAGAATGAGATCCAATAAAGATAAAATAGTCCCATCATTTTTGCAAAACTGAAATACAAATTAGAAACATGGAAACTTTGTTAGTGCAAGAAAATAATCTCCGACTTGTTATTACCATCGAACGAATATGAAAAATTTATTTTGTAAGCAACAAACATGTATTCTAAAAAATATTAGCTTACAGAATTATATCAAATAGACCTAGCTAGTAGAAGAAGGTATTGTAGGTCCCGTGTAGGTCGGCTGGAGGGGGAATGAATAGTCTTGCAAATTCAAATTATATCTTTTACAAGTTCTTTGGCAAAGATGATTAATTAGACAATTAATAATCAATAAAGCAACAACATAAAATTAAAGATCCACCCGAATTTAGACAAGCTCTATAAAAAATGCTCCTTCATTGAAGGTGGAGAAACCTCTTATATTTTGAAACCACACAGAAAGAGTCACTCGCCGCATCTCCCGCTCGACTTCTTATACTCCTAAATTTCTACGAACTTAGACACAAGGCATAAAACCTAATAGGACCTAACTTGACTTGGTTCATCACATCAAAACTAATCCGGAATACTTATAATCTCCTCCTTTTTGATATGCATCAATCCAAGTTAAGTTAAGGTAAACCAAATATAGAAATAACAGTTTATCAAAAACAAAAAAAATAGATTATACAATAAGGTACATAAAAATATTATAATTAAATTTCAAATTAATCTCTCCCTCATACTTTGGTGGGTAGATAGTTGTTTTGACAATCGTCTTGTTGCTTTAGGCGATGGTTAGTCCTCTTGAAGCAATTGAGCGCTGATACCAATTGTAGGTTTCGTGCAGTCCAGCTAGAGGGGGTGAATAGCCCTACAAATTTAAACTTTAACTTTTTCAAAAAAAACGATTGACGAGGTTATTTCAACCTCGGACGACCGGTCCAGTCTCACGGAAGTTTCCCATCGGCCGCTAGGGTAAATCGGGAATCGCTCGTAGTGGGCGGTCTAGAAGCCCAGCGTCCTAGGGTTCGCGCCCCAATTTGAGGAAAAACTATAACTTTTTCAAGTTCTTTAGCAAAGATGATTAATTAGACAATTAATAATAAACTGTCACCCAAACTTTTCTTGGTTATAACCGGGGTGGTTGTTAATCCAACGCATTGACAAGCTCTATAAAACATACTCCTTCATTGAAAGCGGAGAAGTCTCTTACATTTTGAAAGCACACAACAAGAGTAGGAAAAAGAATAGTTGTTGATGTTGTTTCTTTCTGAACTTAAGGGGTATATTTATAACCCCTGCATAACCTTATCCATTGCTTACGTGGCACTTCTCGGGCACCTGTGTTGAATATGGGTGCTTGAGTTTCGATTAACGTTGATCCACTACACAATGGATGGAAATCGATAGAAGTTGTTCTCGGGTGCTCGAGTTGCAATCGGGCGCTTGTATGGTTGGGCACTCGAGTTGACTCGGGCGCTTGGTTCGTCTGGTTCTAGTCAACTTTTGGTTAACCAGTCTACTAGCGCTTCTGGATGATTTGTGATCATTTGAAGTTGAGCTCACCCAAACCCAACTTTCGACCTTCTTCTCGAGCACTCTTCCTCTCCGGCTTCTCGTCCCTTATGTTGGTGCAATTGACCCAAGTTTGATCGGAACGATCATGGGTTTTAATGTGTGTGTCAATATGATTAGGTTAGGTTTTTATATTAATTTGATGTGTGTGTCTATGTTATGCAGGACTTGGTGAACCACACATAAGGAACAACGAAGTGTGCATCCGAGGGACGAGAGCCAAAGGAAGAGGATTTCAAAGGGCATGCCAAGAAAGTAGACTTCAAAGCCATACGTGAAGGATAACATAGAGACAAGTTGCGGGCTTGTGTGCATCCAAGGGACGAGAGCCAAAGGAAGAGAACTTTAAGGAGCGAGTCGAGGAAGTGGACTTCAAGGCATATGTGAAGAATGGACTCCGCAAAGGTTAAGAGTGAGTTTATAAGTTGGGTAGTCGACTGGGGTTGAAACTAGTCGACTGGTACGTTCGAAAACTAACCGTTTGGCTAGTCATTGGCTAAGCACCAATCGACTGGTCCTAGTGGCAGTCGACTGGTGTCGGGGCTAAGCTGTTTTGTTAACAGCTCTCTCCTCTATTTAAGAGGAAGCTTTAGGGCATGAAGAGATTACGAATTTTGATTGTAAAAACTTCTTGTTGTGTGCCCAAAGCTTCCAAAGCCTACTCTCTTCCTCAAACTCTAAGTTCCATCTTGTAAAGAGGAAGAGGTCATCTTGTAAGAGTTTCTCTACCTTCAAGCTTGATTGAAAAGGAGAAGAGCATAGTGGAGTTTGATTGTATGGGTGTGGATCCTTGAATTAGTCACCTCAAGGAGGTGGAGACCAAGTAAATCATGAAAGTTAGTATTGCCTTAATTGTTATTATTTTTGTATATATTTTTCTTATGCTTTGACTAACATTTTGTAGACAAAATCAAAAAGAAGTTATTCGCCCCCCCCCCCCTCTAGCTAGACGCAAAGATCCCAACACCTCAGACATAACGCAGGTTTTTCTTGTCTACCGGTGTACTCTTCCTCAGTCTTCTCTCTCGAATGCACCGAGCTCGTCTCCCTTTTTGTGTCATCCTTCTTGCTCGCCGCGTCTGTCGCTCAACTTGTTAAGCTCCTAAGTTCCTTCACACTTAGACACAAAGCATCAAACCTAACAGAACCTAACTTGACTTGGTTGATCACATCAAAATTAACCTGGGGTACTTATTGGGACTCCTTAGCCAAACCCACATCATTTGACATAGTTGTACAAAAAGAGAAAATTTCAATCCACTATGTCTATCCAACAAACTAAGAAAATCTTGAAAATTAACAAAAAGAAGAGGAATATACATAAAGAAGAAAACATAGAACATGAAAGGAGCAAAGAAATAGTATTTTATCGTAGAGTTGAACAAGGAACAAGTTGTTGTTCACCAAAGAAGAATCAACAAAACTTTCAGTGATTGGGGAAAGGTGTCCTGCGCGATCGAGGAAAAGAAGGTCAACAAAGAGGGAAAGGATTGGTGAAGAAAACAAACTCTTGGTTGCTTGCAGTCTTGTGCCCTTGAATAAGAAGAGATCGGTGCCCTCCTTGAAGAAGGAGAGATCGACGACGCCAATGAGAGATCACGACACTTTGAAGAATAAGGGATGACGATGCCAAAAAGAGATGAAGAGATAGCGGTGCCAAGGATCTATGAAGAAAACCTTAGGTTTTCCGCTGGGAATTGGGATAAAGAACCAAGCTGGGTTATGTTTTATCCAAGTGGAACCGGTTCAATTTATTTTTTAACCGATTCAGACTATTACTTTATCATAGTTCAATTATAATTTTTTTAACACTTATTCCTTCATCGAATAAAGAACACGAAGTAAAATATTACTTAAAATTAGAAATGAAACCCCTATAAAGTCTAAAACGGTATTTACTATGTCAATTTTAGTATTGAAGTTTAACATCATGTATTACTTCAGAATTAATAATCCCCGAAGTAACTATTGGCAAAGTCTATCATCAAAATTCTACTAGTGAATATGTAGAAACTACTCAGTAGCAACTACAACATGTTTAGGATGAGTTTAGGAATTAGGATTTATGTATATTGGTCTAATTAACCTCCAAGATTTTGATATTTATTTATAATATGTTTAATGAAGTCTGGTCAAGGTTGTCCTAAACAAGTGAGAAGTCTAGTTATGTCAAAGTTGACCGGATGACTAGCAAAGAGAAAATCCAAATAGGTCAAGGGGATAAGATGCTTAGCAAGAAGAAAATCCTAAAGAGTGAGCCTTATACAATGAGAAGTCATGGAGGAGTGAACTCCAAGTAAGAGAAAAACCCTAGTGAGTGAATCCTAGATTGTGAGAAGTCTTGATGGTCTATCGGGCGAGCAGATTTTAGTAAACTTAAGTATAGTGTTGTTAACACTATTTTTAATTACTATTATTATTATTTTTCTAATATGGTGTTCTATGAATGTTTTAGTGAATTAGTTCGATTAGACATTAAGCAGAAAAAGTCTAAACATGTCTGGATGCCCGAATGTTTGGTGAATAAGTTAAGGTAAGCTCTTGGAGAGGAGTGATTCTTCTGAAAAGAATAACAATGAGATCATGTCCTAGTTTGGATAAACCTTCGGCGTTAATCTGACTGATGGAACCAATAGAGATTTTTAAATCGGGATCAGACAGTCCTAACTGTTGGACTCACTCATGCATATTATATTTTATCTAACTCTTTTTTGCGAAATCATTATTAGTGTATTACTATGCTAACTTTATTTTGTATAAAAATAAAGTTTTTGTTAATTGAGGTGTTCAGATATCTGAACAAAGAGGTTCAGTTTACTAATTCAGGTGAAAAAGCACAACTACATTTGAATCACCACAAAGAAGAAAATCACGGTTTAGTCAACTGGTCAGGGGGATCAGTCGACTGAACTACATTTGAAAAGTAGATACGGATATGATCGGATCATCACAATAAAGGAAATCCTTGGGGACCAGTCGACTGACACTACAATAAATATCACTTTCCACAGCGCATCATCAATGGCGCGTGATTAAAGCATGTCGTTAATAGTTTTTTTTTACGGTGTGCCCAATCAAATATGTTGTGGATAATAATGTACTTATATAAATAATGGCTTTAAAAAATTGCATGCTCTGACAACGTACTTTATAGTGTTGTTAAAATTATTATAAATTTTAGGGATTAAAATTTTAACAGCACGTAAAGTAAAGTATGTTGTTCAAAATATTACCTAACTTTAATGATTAAAATTTTGGTTCTGTTTTTTGCTCGTCGTTAAAAAGTCTTACACCTATTTTTAATATTGCCCACGCCCTTCATCGCCCGATCTAAAAACCTTCATAGCTCAAAAACCCCATCGCCAAAACCTTCGTCTCCATCGCCGAAAGCTTTATTGCTCAAAAGCCTCCATCGCCAAAACCTTTCCACCCCACGCGAGCCTCCTAGCCCTCTCTTCCCTATTTTCAGTTTTCTCACACTTCGCAATCCCTGACCCCAGCAGTAACCGTAGTCACGACTCGCCCCACGGGCTCTTCTTCGCCTACAAGCGTCTTGTCATGGCCACCTCTGCTGCTGGCTCTGCCAATCCCCCGCTGCATCTTAGTGTTGATGTAGTCTGGCCCGATTGTTGTTTTAGTGTTGACAACGATTTAAGTTTGGTTGAGTGAATTCGGATTAAGTCCTGGTCGGGGACTGGGCATGGAGTGATTGAAATCCTAGCGAGTGAAGCTAGGTTGAAACCCTGGTGAGTGAAGCCAGGTTGAAATCCCGGTGAGTGAAGCCATGTCCTGGTGAGTGAAGCCAGGTTGAAATCCTAGCGAGTGAAGATAGGTTGAAATCCCGGTAAGTGAAGCCGAGTCCCGGTGAGTGAAGTCGGGTGACTGAAATCCTGGTGAGTGAAGCCAGGTTGAAATCCCGGTGAGTGAAGCCGGGTCTTGGTGAGTGAAGCCAGGTTGAAATGCTAGCGAGTGAAGCTAGGTTGAAATCCCGGTGAGTGAATTCGGGTCCCGGTGAGTGAAGCCGAGTGACTAAAATCCTGGTGAGTGAAGCTAGGTTGAAATCCTGGTGAGTGAAGCCGGGTCCTGGTGAGTGAAGCTAGGTTGAAATCCTAGCGAGTGAAGCTAGCTTGAAATCCCTGTAAGTGAAGCCGGGTCCGGTGAGTGAAGCCAGGTGACTGAAATCCTGGTGAGTGAAGCCAGGTTGAAATCTCGATGAGTGAAGCTGAGTCCTGGTGAGTGAAGCCAGGTTGAAATCCTAGCGAGTGAACCCAGGTTGAAATCCCGGTGAGTGAAGCCGGGTCCCGGTGAGTGAAGCCGGGTGACTGAAGCCCTGGTGAGTGAAGCCAGGTCCTAGCTTGGGAAGCTAGGTTGAACGAAGTCCCAGTGAGTGAAGCTGGAAACGGAGTCTTGGTCCGGGGGACTGAGCACGAGCCAGAGAAGGCTAGAGAGTCGTTCTCTTGACTTAGAGTTAAATTAGAAGTCGCTAGATCGGTCTAGTGACCGATCAAGGAGATTGGCATGAACTTCTATTGTGGATCAGTCTGGTGACCGATCCAGAGAAGTCTGATCGGTCTGTTGACCGATCAGGGAGAGAAAAGAAACTTTATTTGACTTCTGTTCGGGTCCTGATTGTTCTGGGGAACGATCAGAGAGGAACCGTGATCGGTCAGGCTGATCGTTCAAATATCGCGGGTTCCTCACTATGACCGTTCAAGATGGCTCCTGATCGGTCAGGGAGTGACCTGATCGGTCACCAGACTGATCAGGGCACAACCAGATCGGCCAGGTGACCGATCAGGCCGTTGTGGCTGCGAAAGCTGGAGGAAACCCAGCTAGTGCTGGATCGGTCCGGTGACCGATCCACGATCTGTGATCGGTTAGGGTGACCGATCACAAGGAGTCCGCGATTTCCAGTTTCTCACTGTGGACCAATCAGGCTAGAGCCTGATCGGTCTGGTGACCGATCAGGGTCCTCTCTAATCGGTCTGGTGACCGATCAGTAGCTGTAACTTTAATTTGAAATCGTTGTCAGATTTCTGATCGTGTCTGCGTTTCCTCTACTACCTGCTGATATTGTGTGATATTGTTTGATATGTATTTGCTAAGCTTCTGTTGGAGTGTGCAGCTTTACAGGGATGATTCAAACAATGGAGGAAAGTCAAATGGGGACTTTCCATTTAGCAGGTTTGTATGTATTCTCTTCTCAGGTTTCAACGGCTTCTGAGGCGTGGTTGGTGACAGACGGAGGCTCAGCTGAAGAGGTCTTCAGTGGACTGAGTGCTCAGGGAGGTCAGTGGGTTCAGGCTATGCTCAGGGGATGCTGACGAAGCTTGGCGACGAGGAGAAGAGGCTTAAGACGAAGTTGGAAGCAGAGGAGCGGAAGAGACGAACAGACAGAAAACTTGAGGAGTTTGGCTGGGCTGTGTTTTGTGCTCTCTGTTGCTTCGTGCTTGAGCGTTCTTGTCACATTATTGTGAGAGTTTCTTTCTTAGTCTTGTGAGCTTAATTGTCATCCTATTGAGACACTTGTGGAGAGGTTTCTCCACCGAGAAGGAGGCGCTGTGATATCCGGGATTCACCAGGGCTTGATTTGCCGACGATCAAGGGATCGCCCACCTCACGGGCACGCCAAGGAGTAGGGGCAAGTTATCCCCGAACCTTGTACATCGCAGTGTTAGCGTTTGTTTAGTTTGCTTTTCCGTCTCTGCTTTGTTCTTTCTTCTGCATTTCTTCCGCTGCTAATCTGATCACGCAGAAAGTTTCAAAGAGCAAGATTTGAGTGTCTGGCTACATTCACCCCCCCCCCCCCACTCTAGCCGTCCAAGCACCAACACTTAGTCCCCATTCGACTCCCCTTTTATGTTACACAATCTCCCCTCTCTCTGTGACTCAAATCTCATTGTCGTCGTCATCGTCGAGTTTATTGTCGATCCTATGCGTGCAGAGGAAGGTTTTATTTTTTGGAACCTTCTGGAGCCCTATGCATGCAGAGAAAGGCTTGATTTTTTTTCTATGTAACTTGTGTTTGTTTACCTGATATTTTGCTTCAAAAGGCTTTTGAGGAGAGTGATTCCATTGAAACCCTATGTATGAATTAGTTTTTAGATTTTTTAGAACATGTCGGTATTTACTATTTTTTATTTTCATCTCAATGAGAAAATTATGCCTAGTAAATACTATGTTAGTTTCATCTGATGTCGAATCCAAACAAACCTTGTATTAAACCTCATTTCTTTCTATTGATTGCTTCACTGTTGTTTGACGTAGAAATCTAATCCTATCTAAACGTTTCTCAAAACTCTTAACTCTCTTTGGTAATGTCATTCTATGTTGGTTTATGCCTTCAATCACAGTATATTCGACCACTACTTTTCTAAAAGGGATTCTGAAATGACTTCCTTTTGGATCTAGTAATGTTGGCATGTAATAGCAATTGCTGTGTTTGTTATAAATATCATACACGAAACTATTATGTTCAAATATTTTTTGTATGCTTGCTGATGGATGGCAGAAAAGACTGCAGTTAACTTTTTTAGTATATAAAAGTAATGGCGATTTAGTTTTGAAGGACTAAGGAATTTAATAGAATCAAGTCAATCTTTTATTAGAATGTATTTGCTTTGTCTATTCACATATATTTGGCTTTGTCACGCAACATATGCAAGCTAAAACCAATTTAGTCATACATACTACTGATTTGGTTTTCTTGTAGCTAGGTTTGTAAGATTTTCGAATCATTGAAATCTGATGCAATATCTTGCAAGATGAAGGAAGACCTTGAATTTGTTGGCCAATGCATAGGAAGATATATTAGATTTTTGTCTGCTTTGCTCAAAGACAATAAATTGGTAGGTACTTTCTTGTGTTCCCTATTGTATATTAGATTTGGTGAATTGTTGAGCCAAAGCATATTGAAGTGCTCAACTTTTTTATATTCTTGTGTTCCTTATTATATATTAGATTTGGTGGATCTCTTTTTATGCATTATTTTATTTTTCTAAGTGCTCAATTTTTTGTAGTGTTCTTACTTTGGTCCAACTAAATCATTTTGTTATTTTTTGATGGTATAAGTCTACAATTATTTCTATTAATAGTTATGTCGTTTTCATGGTCAAAGGATCTTTTTACACAATGTAAATGGCTGGTTCGGTGATGCCCCTCTTGAAGCTTAAGGTGATTTTGGAATAAATCCAGAGAATGATGAATTTCATCTCATATGTCAGATAATATTTATGTTGGGTAGGACTTGGAGATACAAATCAAATGTAAAACATAGAAGTGGATAAATACAACTAATAAAAAAATGATTAATCATGTTGGGTAATATCAAACCTGGGACGATCGATCCAGCTCCACGAAATTTTTCATCAATCGCTAGGATAAATCGGGAAGTGCTCGTGGCGCATGGTTCAAAAGCTTAACATCCCACGGTTGTGCGTATCATTTGGAGAAAAAATTTCTGTAAAATTTGTCGTAGCTGGATATCGAATAGCGGATGTTTGGGAAATAATTAGGCATCCTTCCACTACACTATAATCCCGGGGGCAATATATACAACTAATAGTTGATACTTTCTCTGCTCAATTTTTTAGATTAACTTTTTTAGTGTTGGAGTTGGTAGCTTATAGATATCATGTGGGAGCTTTGTGATTACTTTGATACATTCTTCTATAGCAAAGTTTTTCTGCATTTAGATGGACTATTCAACTGAAGACCATTTATGATTATGTTCGTAATAATTCAAAATTTCTTTGCACTTGATATCACATTGAATTTTTCTTGATGTTTTACTTGTCACTTGTGCATAAGCTGTCTATTTTACACACAAACAAGCCTTATGAGTTGTCAAATTATGTTCTTGAAAGCTTAAACATTTGCTAATTAACCTCTATTTTCATCTTTCTGACGCTTCTATTCTTCAGGTTCAAGTGTTGAGGTTAATGCGCTTACGAAGATATTGTGTTTGAAGATATTATCTTCCGATAGAGTACACGGAATGGGATTTAGAGTTACACCATTGAAGATTAAAGCTTCTGTACAACAAAATGGAAATGTTCAACAACTTCGAACTATAGGAAGCATGGTTGCATGATTATCTAAATTTATAATACTATGTGATTGATACATATTCTACAAATTTATGTGAATTGAAAGTTTAATCATTGTTATATATGTACTAGCTAGTTTGTTAGAGATTTTGTATCTTGTTTTGGATCTTCAGACTTTCTGTTTTAGTATAATGCAAAATAATGACTTTTATTAATATTGTGTGTGAATTAGACTTGTACTAAATTTATTGTAAAAATTTGATTTACCATTTTCGTTAATGAAATTAATTTTTAAAAAAAATATAGATAAGAACATCAATAGCGTACAGTAACATACTGTGGATTAGAATATTAATAGCATGCACTTGCACACTACGGAAAACACATTTTGCAGCGTGTCATGCACACTATACAAAACATATTCTGCAGCGCGCAACACATGCTGCGGAATGTGTTTTCCACAACGTGCGTTGCGCGCTGTGAATGTGTTTTCGGTAGCATGCATTTGCACGCTATGAAGAACGTAGAATTTTTAACAGCTTTAATTGTGCAGCGAGCATTGCTTGCTGTAGAAAGTGAATTTGCGCGCCTCAAAAAGCTAGTTTTGTTGTACTATGAATGAGGTTTAGTCGATCGATAAATCTAATTTTGTGGGATCGATCAGATCGTATTCGAGCATGCAAGGAAAGAAGTGGAACCTGTTGCCTGATAAAGGTTTAGTTGACTGATAAGGTTCAGTCTTTCCAATCAGTTGAAAGTGACCTATAAAAGAAGCCTCGAGGTTTGAGGTCTCAGTATGAATTTGTCTCTTCGACTCATTCTTCTTGTACTTCTCAGATCGTGTAAGTTTCACTACTACAATGTTGAGAGGCTCTCCAATAACCTATGCCTATCTTCTACTACTTGTTGTTAATATATCTTTTCATTTCTTGCATTAATTTAAAGAGATAGTAGTGTTGTTACTATCCTTCTTATTTCTTATGAGTTTGCTCTTTCTCTGAAAGTATTTGGAGAGAAGAACTTTAGTTGATTGCTCATTCAAAAGTGATTAAAGATTACGGGCCTTGGAGTAGTAATTATTAGACTACGAAGTAGTAATTGTTAGACTAAGAACCAAGTAAAAATCAAATTATGTTCTTGTTTGTTTTCTTTATCCCGTAGCGACTTTGAATCGATTTATGAAAAGAAAAGAGAAGCTTTAAACGCGCGAGATTCAACCCCCCCTTTTCCTCTCATCTATTTTGTTCTAGCAATACCATATAGATGTCACTCAGTAGTTGCTACAATGTGTATAGGGTGAGTTTAAGATTTAGAATTTATACAGTGTACAATCTACCCTAACAGTTGTTTTAATGTGTAGACGTTATTCGATAGCTGCTACAATGTGCAGAAGATACCTAGTAGTGGCTATAACGTATTCAGGGAGCATTTAGAATTTAGAATTTATACCGTGTAATAATTATCTAGTAACTGCTACAATGTGTAGAAATTGTAGGGATCTCTATGTGAAAACATAGGGATGGTAATGGGGCGGGTCGGGGACGGGTTTGTCATCCCCATACCCGTCACCGAAGTAAATCTCCATCCCCGAACCCGTCCCCATCCCCGCCTCTACTTAATTGGGGAATCCCCGTCCCCAAACCCACGGGGAGTAAATCTCCATCCCTGTCCCCATCCCCACTTGAAATATCCATTTTTTTCCAAGTTAACATAGCTTAAGTAAAAATACAACTGTGTATGGATACAAAATCTAATAGCATACATAATATCGTAAACATGGATATTACTAATGTAATACACCCATAACAAATAATCATTCAACAAACAAAAAAATCAAACTCATCACTATCATCACCACGTTCAAATGGTTCAATAACATATCAAAGTATCAAACTCATCACCACGTTCAATAACATATCAAAACAGATAGAAAGAGTAAGCTGCACTATCACCACCACGTTCCTTTTCAGGTTCAGGACATATGCGCGGATTAACTGAATCCAATTTCACTTTTTCAATAGTATTGTTGGAATGTTGGTGCGCACTTGTAGAAGATTCCCCGCTCTAAAGTCAAGTGTTTTTGGAGCTCCTTCAAAACAGATAGAAAGAGTAAGCTGCAACGAATAGATCAAACTCATCCCAAAAATTAAAATATCAAAAACATATAAATTCATCACCTTCATCAGATAATTAAGAGACAAAGGGAGATCCCATGCATGAGTACGACTCCAACTCCTACAAAATATTAAGGCATATAGGAAAAAAATATATAGATAAACTTAAAATACTTTAATACAATAACAAAAACAACTTATTAGTTATTACTTACCTCTATATCAAAATCATTATCGAACTTTTGATCATTTGAAATTGTAGAATCTAATAATTAAGACAAAACAAATAACAAATATTAGTATATTACAAATGAAAAGAATGAAATATTTGAAATAGCTTCATTTGAAACTTTTTAGTACCTTGAATTTCACTCCATAACCAATCTCGAGCACACATCAAAGCCTCCACAATTTTAGCATGAAGCCTACTACGGTGAGCACTTAAAACTCTACCACTAGTACTGAATGTTGATTCAGAAGCAACAGTTGTCACAGGAATGGCCAACACATCCTTAGCAATATCATGCAAGATGGGATATTTGATCCCATTCGTCTTCCGCCAACATAAGATATCAAAGTCACTTGTATTTCGTAGCAAGATTAACTCTTCTAAATAATAATCCAAGCCCGACTTTTCATTTTCAGTACTAATATTAGAATCCATAAACATCTCAAATTTATCGGCATAACTACCACGTTTAGGAACTGGAGGCCTTGAAGATGAATATTGTGAAACTTTCACTTCCTGAGATTGTTTAGATTTCTTCTTATACTCTTCAACCATGTCACATAACTTGTATTTTAGTTTTTGAATCTCAAATGAAGACAAATCACCATAAACAAGAGGATAATAGAACTGAATTGTCTTCATCTTATACCTTGGATCTAAAATGCTCCCAATTGCCAACAAACAATTCATCACATCCCAATACTTTTTAAACTTTACTTTCATATTTGTTGCCATTGTTTTCACCACGCTATCATCTGAAAGAAGCCAATCACTAATTGCCAACTTAATATCACAAATAGTTGAGAAGAAAAGATTTATAGTGGGATATTTAGTCCCTGAAAATAACTTTGTGGCATCATAAAACATTTCTAATCTAGAAGAAATCTGTCCCACCTTTGACCAATCTTTTTCTGTGGGAACTCTTTTATATAAAGTCTCACATTGCTTCAAACCAGCAAACACATCTTTATATTCCAATGCGGTGTTAAGCATTAAATATGTAGAGTTCCACCGTGTTTTGCAATCAAGTTCTAATTTTTTAGTGCTTGGAACCTTTAATTGTCGAGCTGTTTCAACAAATTTTTCATCTCTTTTTGGCGTTGCTGTCCAAAATCCAACACTATAATGAATAGTTTCAATACTATCACTAATTAAGTCTAGCTCATCCCTCACAACCAAATTTAAGATATGAGCACAACACCGCATGTGAAATAACTTTCCTTCTAAAATTAGTGAACTTGGAGGAAGTTTGTCTACAATAAGATCAATCATTGCATCATTAGTTGTGCAATTATCAACAGTTAAAGTAGATAACTTACGATCCAAGTTCCAATCCAAGAGGCAATCGACAAGGACATTTGCAAGGACCTCAGCAGTATGAAGACACGACACATATACAAACCTAGTAACAAAACAAATAGAATTAATTTTAATAATAATAGTAATATTATTAATGGTAATTACAAGTACAACATTAAAGAGTTGAACAAATTTTACCTCACAAGGGGACTTTGTAATTTCCACGAAGCATCGATGAAATGTGAAGTTATGGCCATAAATCCTCTTTTCTGATTACTTGACGTCCACATATCAATTGTCAATGCAATTCGACTAGCATTTGAGTCTAACAATTTCATTGTTTGATCTCCTTGATACTCAAATATCTTCATGATGTCGTTTTTGATTGTGTTTCGAGAAACAACTTTAAATAATGGTTGTAAGGAATAAGAGTACCTTCTAAACCCCACATGATCAACCATCGATAAAGGATACTCATGCAATGTAATCATATTGGCAAGCTCTGCCCTCCCATGATCTTGGTTGAAATGATATGTCCCAAGCATTGTTGCCCCATCATCGGATTTTGTTGGCTGCAATATTGATTGTTTTATGGTCTTCTATTTTTTGAACAAACATGATTTGATGTGGTCAAGTAAATGACTTGTACCATTCTTACTTTCACAACATAAGGACTTCTTACAATCTTTGCAAACCGCTTTCCATTTTCCTCCAATTAGCTTTCTCTTGAAATGATCCCATGCAGGAGATCTAAATTTTCTTTTATTTCCACCCTATGATCCCTTACTTTCAGCATCTAAATTCTCGTTTGGAGGTGTTTCATTTGCATCGATTGAAACACTCTCATCTTGGGGCTGTGATGTAGGGAGTGCTTTACTTCCCATAGTTGGAGCATTTTGCATAGCATCCTCAACCTCTTTATCACTCATTTCCATCTGAGATAATATATCATATTATCGAAATGCATAAATAATAATAATGAACAATGTAACATTTGGTGTTTAAAGAAATCTGTAAATAAACTTCCTGTTTGACAATGTAACATTTTGCATAATGAACCGTAGTCAATTGACAATGGAAGTTCCTGTTTGAATAAACTTCCACTCATGACTAAAATTTCAATTGAATTTGATTCTATCAATAAGACAATGAGAGTGGATAACGAAAAACAAGTTCAAGCAGAGCCATAAAATCGATCGATCAAAGCCATAAAATGACAATGGAAGTTCCTGTTTGAATAAACTTCCACTCGTGACTAAAATTTCAATTGAAATTGATTCTATCAATGAGACAATGAGAGTGGATAACAAAAAACAAGTTCACGCAGAGCCATAAAATCGATCAATCAAAGCCATAAAATCGATCAATCAAAAAAATGAGGAACTTTTCGTCACTCACCAAGTGCACGCAGCCAAGTTCTTCTGCAGAGCTTTCATATCCTCAAAAAATATTTCGTATCGAAGCCGATCTCTTCCATATCCTAAAAAAAATTTCAAAGGCGATCTGGCTAAGAACGAAGAGTGCGGAGCAAAAGGAGATCTTGTCCGGCGAGTGGCGGCAGGGAGACGAGATAGAACAGAAGGGTTAAATTCTTGAAGAGAATCGAAAACTTGTGGGAGGCGGCGAAAACATGTGGCGGCGAAAACTTGTGGGAGGCGGCGAAAAATTGTGACGGCGAAAACTTGTGGGAGGCCGCGAGTGACTTGTGAGCGATACTCATTAGGTTTTCACACATCTTTAATATTAATATTATTGAATTATTTTAATAATTATTAATATTTTATTATTATTAAAGATATCGGGGCGGGTTCGGGGATGGAGATAGCATCCTCATATCCGCCCCAATCTATTTTGGGGATTTTTAAAAATCCCCGAATCCGAATCCAAACCCGATAATACCTCCCCAAACCCGCCCCGTTTTGGATTTTCCCCGCGGATATCCAAATCCGCGGGGAAAATTACCAAAAAATAAGATCCCTTGAGTGATTCATGCGAAAAATTCGTACAAAATTTCTATCTACGGGTTATACCTTTGATGCGTCCCTTTTGGTTATCCCGCTAGTCCTTTGGTTCACTGGATTTCTTGCACGTTCAGAATGTCCATGCCTCTAGTAGTATCCACATGAACATGATCTACGCTTCGAAGAAGAATCACCTTAGTTGTGCTAGCAACTTGGGATGATTCATAAAACACCAAAACCTCAAATGAAGGTTTCGGCCAAGAGGAAGAGGAGGAGGAAGAGGATGGATGAAGAACACTTCTTTTTGTCTTGCATTTGTCCAAAAACGACAATCACAAGAGAAAAGCTTTTATATTCATCTCATGAATATGAAGGGTTTTTGACTTTTGAGCTTCTTATCCTATTAATGACAATAATTCTCAATGAAAACCAAAAAACTTTTGATATTTCTTTTAGCATTTTTGTCTTCTTTTTATCCAATGAAGAGAATAACTCTAATAATAAATTCATTAAATCTTTTAATGAATTATTAACCTATCTAAATTGGTTGAGTCTAATCTAAATGAGTCTAACTCGGATTAGACTCAATTCCTTAATCCAATTGGATTTACTTGAGTCTACCTCAATTAATCCAATTTTGAATCACATTTTAGATAAACTTATAGGTTCTCGTAACGTTGACAATGTATCTAAACCACTTTAGATACATAAATAATGAGCGATATCTAGCAATGCATCATTACTACCCAAGTGACAAGAATGTCGAGATCCAACATAATCTTTCTGTGACTATTATATTGTATGATTTTGCCCTTCTATCCTCGATATCTAGATTGATTAATGAGGCATGGACTGTGTCATCTTCTAATCAATTTTTGTATTTCTTGATCTCCAAGAAGACTCAAGCAAATGAGCTCAATATCTCATATTAACTTATTTGAGCATGACCATGCATTTTAGTAGTCCTACTCGATTTAGGGACCCATAGATATCACTCTCATCATATGGGAGGGATAGATCCTATCTACATCACTCATATCCATCTATATAATTTGTTATATGCCCAGTGATTACCTATATAGTCCACCCTATTACGGGTGAGGTTTGACGATACCAAAGTACATAACTCCTTATGTAGAGAATCGTAGTGATTTCAGGTCTAAGGACTATTCATACCAATAGTCTCTATGAGAAAGTTTATGACACTCATATAATGATCAATAAAATTTTCTCATGGTGGGTCAATTCAGATATTCTCTAATATATACCCTACCCATGTGTTAATTTGATATCTCATATTCATGACTTATGAAATTAAGTCATCAATTGACCTACATGTTAGTCTCAATGCATTAATATTATACTTGAAAATTAATGTTTGACTAGGAATAGTTAAGAGTAGTGTTCTATACATCATCTCACTATCAATTCAACTAATTAATATAATATAGATTAGAACCTAGTACCCAAGGACATCATTATATTTATTCATTTAGCACATATATGAATTAAATATAATAACTAAAATTATGCCTTTATTAATATGATATGATACAAAAAGTTTCCTGGTCAATCATCACATAGTTGGCTCTAGGGCTAACACTAACAGAAATACACAGTAGTTGCTATAATGTGTAGAAGTTATCCAGTAGCTATCACAACATATGTTTAATGTGGGCTTAGGATTTAGGATTTAAGATATTTGAACACTATTATGTCAAATTAGCTTTTGATGGTGTAATCACCTCCCGAGTTTTGAGTGTTTGTTTGAACAATCAGTTTAAGAGAATTTTGTTAAAGGTGACCAAATAACTTGATCAAGTTGAGTGTAGAGTCCAAGCAAATTAAGTCAAGGTCGACTTGACTTATTTCTTGGAAGTGATTAAGAAGTCTAAGTAGGACCTAATAATTGGCAAGTTGTGGAATGTTCTAGTAGGGACTAGACAAAGGGAAGTTCTGGTTGGGAACCAGACTATGAAAAATCCTAGTAGGGCTAAGTAGTGGAGGTCCTAGTTAGGAATTACAATGAAAGTTAATTAGGGGTGTTAATTCGGTTGGGTTGGATAGGTTCGGATCGAGTTGAAAATCGGTTACAAAAGAAAAATCCAACTTGAGCCCGACCTAAACCCGACTTGAATCGAAACTCAGCTTGAAAACCCTAAATCAGAACCCGAACTCTAATAACCCGAATAACCCACCAAACCAGCCCAACTCAAAAAAAATCCCTTTTTTAAAATTATTTTGCTATAATTTTTCACTTTTTTCAATATTTTATCATTGTTATACTACATTTAGTTATTTATGTTTATACAACATCTTAATTTCCAAAATAGAATTTGATTTAACTTAAAAATTCTTAATCCTAAATTAGGTTATCCTGAACCCAACTCGAACCCGACCCAAACCTGAAATAACCTAAAAACACTCAACTCGAACCCAAAATCCGAACTTGATTTTTTCTGGTCGAATCAGGATGGGTTGGTAGGCTATGTTTATTTTTGACACCCCTAGTGAAAGTCCTGGATAGAAACTATGCAGTGAAAGTTTTGGATGAGAACCAAATAGTGAAAATCCTAGCGGAGTTAGGCAGTAGAAACCCTAGTTGTGAACTAGGAAATGAAAGTCCTAACGAGGTTAGACGGTAGAAGACCTAGTTAAGAACTAGGTTAAGTCCAAGGTGGGTCAATCAGAAGTTGAATACTTGGCAAAGAATGAAGTCTAGGATGAATATATATATATATATATATATATAATATATATATATATATATATTGAAAATTTCTCTGCTGTGAACTGTCTGTCGCGCAACGCTGCGCGCTCAACTCAAGGCATCTCTGATGGAATCGCAGGCACCTTCTATTTTAACTTAATGGGACTGTAATGTAATTGGAGGCGCCTTGAGTCAGACAGTATTTTTTAGGATATTATATGTATTTTGGGTTTAAAGTTTTAAGATTTAGATATTAGATTATAGTAAGTTTAAGCAAATAAAATTTTCCCGCTAGGGTTCAGTCTTCTCTCTTAGGTTATGTGTTCAAAATAAAAAATTTCAAATGCTCACGAGATAGCTTATATGTATTTAGAGTTTAGAATTTTAAGATTTAGGAGTTAGGTTATAGTGAGTTTAAGCTAATAGATTTTCCCTCTAGAGTTCAGTTTTTCCTCTTGAGTTATAGTATTCAAGATAAAAAAAATTTAGATACTCACAAGATATATTATATATATTTAGGATTTACGTAAGGTAATGTTGATTTAAAAAAAAAGGCAAATCGAGGCACCTCATAAGCATGGGAGATGACTCAATCAGTATTAAAAAAAACACTCGAGGCACCTCCAATTCACGCCTCAAATCGAATCGTACACGGGCACACTACAAGAGGTCCGCAACATATCTCTTCTATCTCTCTCTATATATATAAAATAAGAATTAAAATGATTAAAATTTGATATAATTAAATTTATTTTGGATAATAATAATACAATTAATATTTAATAAGGAAATAAATTTATATGATATATAGAATTTATTATAAATTTTCATAATTTAAAATGATTTTTTGAATATTTTGTTTAGGTTAATTCGGCTAGCATTTAGAAAAGTCTATTTAGTTATCCTATTTAATTTGAGAATTGATTAAAGTTATTAACACGTGGTTTAATTAAAAACCCTAAATATATAACTATACTATATCTTAGTATAGTTATATATTTATACGAGTTCGTATATGTTAGTGATCATATACCTTAGTATAGTTGTATATGTATGCCTATACACATATCACACCGTAGCAAAGTGTTAAATATGCTTCTTGTTAGCATTGTTAGACTGACCTCTACGACTACTTGATTCTGACCTCATTATTTTATGATATTTATGATGATATCAGGGAATAGATGAGATATTATGACTATATGGCTAATATTCTTTTGATTGAGATGATTACTATTTTACTTGCTGTTATTGTGCTTATATACAGGTTGGTATACTTGTTATTTATTAAATCTCTATATATTTGGACTGCCCTCTAGATTGGATAGTGGTAGAGTGTTTCTCTTGTAGTATGTAGCTAGATAGTTACACATTCTATCTACCCACTAGACCAGATAGTGGTAGTGTAAGATTGCCCGCAGATAATGACATTCATACTCTCTGACTGCTCACTATAACAGATAGTGGTACCGTGATTTCGCCCACAATTAGTAGATGATGAGCTAAATACTTACCTCATCCTATCTACACAATAGATTAGATAGTGGTAGCATGAGTTTGCTCGTAAAAAGTGACCCTGACTATCCACTAGACCTGATAGTGGTAGCATGAGTTTTTGCATAGTCAGGACTTGTTATATGCTCGTAATATGTTTGTTTTATGTAGGTGATTTTTGATATACTGTATGTACTTCTGATTTATTGGCTATACTTGGTTGAGTAAGTTAGTAAAGGGTTATATTATTGTTTATGCTTTTGTTAGCAGATGATTATACTGTTGCTCTTACATTTTAGTAAGTATTATTATCTAAGGTTGTTTTATTTTCTCTCCTTAATTACACTTAGTATCATGCACTATTTTCCTTATATCCAATGAGTTATTGTACTTACTATCCTTTGTTTGTCCTTTTATTTCCCGGTTAGCAAATAGAGGATACATGTGTCGTGTTGCTTAGAGGTCCTTGTTGTCGATCCCACTCAAGTTTGGATTCTCTTTTGAGTTGTTTGATTTATTTTCCACCGCCTCTGTTTACATTTTCTCTCCGTCTCGAATGTTTGAGTTTTGTTTTTTAGCTTGTTTAGTTTAGTATGTTTATATGTTCATACATACATACATGCATTGGTACTTAAAAAGTTAACAAGTTTTTTGTATCGATGTTTATTTTGCATAAACTAAGTTCAATATTGTATTTCTCATATTATCACTAGGGGTACCGTCCGATTTGATCGACAAGCATAGCCTCGAGGCATGACAAGTGAACTCCATGTAAGTGAACTCTATGCGAGTGAATCTAATTAGGGGCGGATCTAACATATGACTTTAGGGGGCCACGATCTTCCAAATTTTTAATAGTATTTTTTTATATAATTTTTTAAATTATCTTTATATATATATTATTTAGCCCTTCTAAAAAATTAAGGATGCATAGTTAGTCTAATGGTAAATTTTGTTTTTTTTATTTAACACACATATCGAGTGTTGTAACCCGAAATTTTAAAGGGCTTAGTTGTAAATTTTAAAGGGCTTAGTTGTAATTTCCCAAACTTAAAGGGCCTTTATGTAAAATTGCTAAATATATATATATATATATTAAAACCCCCACACCGTTCCTCTTTTTCCACCGTGCCCTAGTCCTTTTCAGTTCCGCCTCAACGCCGCACGCCGAGCGGTTCTCATCGTCGACTGCCACTCTCGTTTCTTCTTCCTCTATTTTCTCCTCCTCGTCTTCTGTCTTCTCCGGCACGGCGCACACAAACTAGGCACCACTCGCTCATCTCTTGGATCGCACCTTGTCTCGCGTGGAACCCTAGACGCCACTGCCGCAACCTTTGTCCAAGCGAGCGATACCACCGGGAGCGAAACCACTGGGATTCCTCCTCACTTGATCGACGCCGGTGATCTCCTTTCTTCTTCCTAAATTGCGCCGCCGCCTTTCTGTGATGGTCGTTTGCCGCTGGCTTTCTGTGATGGTTGCTTGCCCTTACGTGGAGAAGCCTGATCCTGATCTCTAGCGTCAATCAATTGACTCTATCAAGCATCAGGTAACAGTTAGCAGTAGCCGTTGCTTCCATGTGTTGCGATAATAGTAGTGTTGTTTCAAGAGGTAGTTTTCTCTCCATTTAATCTGAGAAGGGACACAATTTAATTTGACAAGGGACACAAAGTTCAGCGGCAGTAACCAAAATGTTCCAAAGTAGAGGCAGTAACCAAAATGTTCCAAAGTAGAGTTTATTAATTAACTAAATGGACTTGAGACAGTGTTCCGGATTTTAAGATAACTAAGACACTATATTGTGGTAGACAGTTTTCTCTTGGGCATAAACTAAGTTACTCGGAATGATTGGAGATGTAATCATTTGGATTGCTACCTAGCTAGTTAATAAAATAATTGGAATAGTTATTTTATTAAAATAACTGGAATAGTTAGGGTTAATCCTAAATACATTTGGATTGCTAGATAACTAGTTAATACGTGGGTAAATAGCTAAACTGTGTTTTAAATGCAGGACCTTGAATTGGGACTCGTTTAGTTGATCGTGGAAGGTTCTCGTTTACGGACACGTTCTACAAATAAAGGCGGGTATTTCTCCTTTGTACTCGAGTAGTTCTTTTACCTTAAAGCATGGCTAGTTTATGTCTTATAGGTTGCTTGACCTTGTTCTTTGCTGTTATTTAAAACATCGCCGTTGAGACTTATTCTTCGTTGATCTTTGAGTATTCCTAAATTCGTTTCTGTACAGTCCTCTGTTGGTTTCCTGTTCTGTAAAGTGCCGGTTGTACACGAGCACTTAGAAGTTCATAAAACACAATTAGGTTTATTTGGCATTAGAAAATACCCTACCTAGTAGTGTAGGTGCATAATCGTTGGTTTTTGATTTCTGGTTGGTTGTATCGATGCATGTTTTACTTGTTGGATTTTTATTGCATCGTGGTTTCTCCGATTGTTCGTGCATCGTATATCATGCACCATACTTGCACGTTGCATACTAATGACTGTTAGGCTTACATTTAGTTAAGCCATCGTTAGTCATATTGTTGCTCGATTCACTCAACCACTTGTTATCGTGGTAATTATTAGAGTGCGAGTGTTTGTCCTGTTATGCCAGACAGTGACACCCTCACCGTTATTTTAGAGGGATGAGCTGTTGGTGGCTCACCCTCACCGTTGTTTACAGAGGGATATTGCAGCTGTATAGCTCCCCCTGTGTATAGGGGTTGGAGTGTAGACTCCCCAACATCCTGTCCACTCGACCACGCCTTATGTGGTATTATTGTTGTTGTTGGTTATTGTTGTTGTTGGAGTGGTATAGTTGTCACAGCCCTACCCACTCGGTCACACAGATGGGATGTGTTGACGGCTTGACTGGCGTCAGGGGTGACACATGTCATTGCATCATATGCATACGTATTTCTTTTGTGCATTTGCTTATGTTTGATGCACTTATATGAGCTATGATTGTTGCATATGTTTGACATGCATGTATATCTTGATATTATTGTTGTTGAGTTGTTCTATACCTTCTTAGTGCTTATCTGGATTTTATGCTATGTCGTTTTACTATATGATATGCATGATTAGGTTTCTATATTTTCTTATGGACTGTACCCTGTTGGATTCTCTACCTGGTTATCTTGTATTATGTCATGCTAATTGTCTACTCATATACCCGCAGAGTCCGCCCGGACTCACCACCCCTGCTTTCCTTTCTGTTGTTTCAGATAGCAGGTAGCGGTATTGCTTGGAGCCAGGAGATGATCCAGTTGCCAGTCCCTCAGTCCTTCAGTTTCACCGGGTGATTTTGGTTTGGAGTTGTTTCAGAGTTAGTTCTCCGTAGTTTTCTTGTTTTTCGCATTTTATATTATTTCTGGTATGGTCTTGATAAAATAAAAATTGTAGTCATGTCTTATTGGTCGGGTTTATTCATTGTGGAGTTTCTTATTAAGTTGTGTTTTCTTTTATGCCTAAGGTGGCTGAGCCACCCATTAAATTATTTTAAACTGTGTGGTTGTGTGTCTTTTATATATTATTGTGATGCTAGCCGCATGTGGCTAAGCTATATATGTGAGATTGTATGTATTATTGTCCCATATTGTCCGCCGTACAGGGGAGATGCTGCCCGATTTTCGAGGAAGCATGTGCCTCTGGGGGCATGACATCAAGTTTGAATTTTTGGATGACTAAATTTATTTATTTTTTCTTTTCATCTATGCACCCCTCCAAACTTAAAATCCTAGATCCGCCTTTCATCTAGTAGGTTAGGTGAACCACGTACAAAGTTTTGCATGTTATTTTTGGTTGAGCTCTAGGTGATTGGAGGGTGTTTTAGTCGATCATGAGGTCAATGCTTATCTCGAAGAGGATTGAGTTTGCAGCTAAGTGGAGAAGGTCCAGTTGACCGGATAAGTGTCAATTGAGTTGTATAAAAGGGGAGTTGAGGCAGCATCTTCCATCAACTTTTGCAAACATTCATCTTTGTGTTAGTGCTCGAAAAGTACTCCAAACTCTGGTCATGCAGTCCGAGAAGTACCAAGAGGAGTGTTGCAACACTCAAGAATTTTAGTCGTACTAAGACAAGTTTGTTTTTACTTGCATGCTTTGTTTTTTATGTTGCTACTCATTTTTTATATTGTGATTGCATTATAACTAGTAAAAAGTTTTTCTGCATCTAGAAGAGTCGAAAAAGGAGAAAGACGTAAGTATCCTATGTTGGTTTTGATGTGGTCAACCGATTTAAGTTAGTTCCTGGTGTTTTTAATTCCTGTGTCTAAGTGTATAGGAACATAGGAGCGCAGGAAGTCGAGCGAAAGATGCGGCAGTCGAGAAGGATGGCACGGAAAGGGAGTCGACGGGCTTGGTGCATCCAAGGGACGCGGAGCTCTGCGGAAGAGTACGCCGGTGGAGCGAGAAGGACGCGTGCGACGTCCGAGGGATGAGAAGCCGGGAGGAAGGACGCTCGAGGGGTGAAAGGCCAGAGTCAGGTTTGGGTGAGCCTAACTCCGGTTAACCAGAAATCACCCAAGAAGACCGGAAGTAACGCTGGAGAGTGGTCAGTGGTTATTGACCAAAACAACCACTGTCGAGCGCCCGTGAGCATACAGGTGTCTAGGCTGTCAGGCTCCCGAGCACTCGGGCACCCCTGTGCTATCAAGCGCTCGAGAGGCTTATTTTATCCATTTACAAATGTTGCTTTCTGGATAAGCGTCAGGACACATGTCAGGTGCCCATGAGCTCTCGGGCACCCTATAAGTGCCACGTCAACAAACGGATAACTCTGATCGGGGCTATAAATAGACCCCTGGAGCTCAGTTTCATTCATCCCAGTTATTCCAAGCATTAGCAAACTAGTTTGGTGTAATATTTCTTGTTGGGACCTTTCCGTTTAGCTAGAGGGGGTGAATAGCTACTTTTCGATTTTTCTTCCTACAAGTTGTTAGTGCGCAAGCGGAATAACAAAAACCAAAACTAACAACTAAGAAAGACACCGATTTACGTGGTTCGAAGATGAAACTCCTACTCCACGGCTGCCCGTAAGGTAGACGATCCCGATCCTTCGGTGGATGATTCCCCAAAACACCTTCGGTTAGCTCTTGTCACTCCTTGTGGGTGGAGAAACCTCGCCACAATCCTTGGACAATCTCTGAGCACTTGTAGGCTACTAACAGGCTTTGACCAAACTTGTTTCGCCAAGGAAGAATAACAAAAAATGAGCTCTCTTAAATAATGCTCGATACTGTTCTGACCGTTACCAGTCGACTGCCCCTGGGGCAGTCGACTGGTCTTCGTGAATTCAAATGTCACGGCCTGACGATTCATATTCTGGTCGACACCAGTCGACTGATCAAGCATCAATCGACTGCCACCTAATGTTTCCCTTCCCAAGTGCAATTCTCTTAGCACTCGAATCCTAGGATTTCCCTTCCTGAGTACAGTTCTCTCAGCACTCGAATCCTCACGACTCAATTGACTCTTCATTCAGCAGCCTCGATCTGTTGCCTTCAAGCCCTCTTTGACTTTGGCTCTCGTCCCTCGGATGCATGCAAGCCCGTGGCTTGTCTCGCATGCCATCCTTCATGTATGCCTCGAAGTCCGCTTCCCTCAGCTCATCGTCCCTGCTCTAGCAGCCTCGACCTGTTGCCTTCAAGCCCTCTTCGACTTTGACTCTCATCCTTCAGATGCATGCAAGCCCACGACTTGTCTCCCATGCCATCCTTCGCGTATGCCTCGAAGTCCGCTTCTCTCGGCTCATCGTCCCTGCTTTGTCCACGGTCCGTCGGGTGCATATAAGCCCACGGCTTGCCTCCACACACCATCCTTCACCGGGCCCAAAGACGTCCAACTGAGTCTATGTGTATCCTGCAAACCTGCACACTCACATACACATATTAGATCAACATGAAACCCTAACATAATCATATTGACATACACATCAAAACTCATGATCTACCCGATCACACTTGGGCCAATTGCACCAACATTTCTTTCTATTTCTGAGCTTTCTGTGGGATCGTGTTGGTCGATAGAGGGGGGGATGAATATCGACTCGAACTTTGTCGTACAAGTTTGTCATTCGATCAATCGTCTTTCTATCAGAATGTTAGTACGCAACGGAATAATAAGAAAATAAAACAACAGTAGACACGCGGGATTTATTTACTTGGTTCCCAACCCCCCAAGGTCAGTATGTCCAAGGCCTATGTACTCGGCGTGAGTCCACTATTGGTCTCCTTTCCAAAATTTTCGAAGGTGGAAAAAATCTGTCTTGTAGTTTGGATTTACAAGTACAAAAGATAAACAGTAAAATAACTTGTAAGCTAAATCAAACCAAACAAGTCGACGATCTCGACCAATCTGGAACTCTGAAGTGTCGCGCACTTCCTCAAGAAGCGTCCTTGGTCGCAGAACTTTGCCTTAAGCATTTTTGCTTTGCACAAAATGAATGAGCGGATGGATAACTTGATATCCTGAAGTGAGGGGTCGAACCCCTTTTTATACTAGCTTCTTGGGCGCCTGATAAGCTTCTAGGGCGCCTCATAGGTGGTCAAAACATGATTCGTAGCAGTGAAATTGGTGCAGGGGATAAGTCCCCTTCCCAGGAGCCTGGTGTATGAGGCGCCTGGGAAGGTTAACCAGGGCGCCCACCACACTGGGCACCTGATATGAATCAAGCGCCCAGGAAGCTTTTCCCAGGTCTATGTTTTTCTTGTATTTGAACTCCTATCTTGCCTCCAACTCCAGGTACCTGCAAGATAATAGAACATACAACAAGACAAATAATCTTAAGCCTTAATTGATTGGTTCTGACTTTGGATTTCAACTGAAATCCTTAGTTGAACCGACACCTACTGTTCTCTTTCCTGGGGAACGCATCCTCACCTACTCCACCCTGGAGAAGTTACCTTTTGCCAACTGGGGCCTCCGGTTGTGCTTTTGCTTAGTCTCTGAGAACCTGAATCTCGAGACGTCCAAACTCAACCCATCTCTACTTCTGTCATCGATTCCCGCTCGGCTAAGTCTTTTGCTCACTCCCCCAGACCAAGACTTCGTGCTCGGCCTCTGAGACTCCCGGATCTCGAGACATCTGATCCTCGACCCATCTCTACTTCTGTTCATAGTCCTCGCTTGACAAAGACTCCATTGCCAGATCCCCGACCAAGACTTCATGCTTAGTCCCCCGGACCAAGTCTTCTTGCCCAGCTTCACTCACCAGGACTTCGTCCACCTAGCTTCACTCACTAGGACTCAGCTTCACTCACCAGGATTTCTTCCACCTAGCTTCACTCACTGAGACCCAGCTTCACTCACCAGGATTTGTTCCACCTAGCTTCACTCACTAGAATCCAACTTCACTCACCAAGATTTCTTCCTTCATAATGACTTCTTTGCTAGTCATCTTAATCCTGACTAGACTTCTCTCTGCCAAACATCAAGTACTGTTTGGCTCAGTCCTTTAGTCTGACTGACCAGATATGAGTTTATTCTCTCTGTCAAATATCAAGTCCTGTTTGGCTTATCCCTTGGTCAAACTGACCAATCTTGGGTTCTATTCACTCTGCCAAACATCAGATCCTGTTTGGCTTAACCCTTTGTCAAACTAATCAAACCTGGGTTTACCCTACCAAACATAAGGTCCTGTTTGGTTTAACCCTTGATCACGTTGACTCAACCTTAGTATATTGTCACTGCCAAACATCATGTCCTGTTTGGCTAACCCTCTGTTAAACTGATCAAACTTGGGTTTATCCTACCAAACATCAGGTAATGTTTGGCTTAACCCTTGATCACTTTGACTAGACCTTAGTATATTGTCACTGCCAAACATCAGGTCTTGTTTGGCAAACCTTTGTCAAACTGATCAAACCTGGGTACCCTACCAAACATCAGGTCATGTTTGGCTTAACCCTTGATCACTGACTAGACCTTAGTATATTATCACTGCGAAACATCAGGTCATGTTTGGCTAACCCTTTATCAAACTGATTAAACCTGGGTTTATCCTATCAAACATCAGGTCCTATTTGGCTTAACCCTTGATCACTTTGACTAGACCTCAGAATATTGTCAAACATCGAAACACTAAAGGTTGACTATTTATGACTGATGCTCTTTGCACCAACACTTTCCACATGTAAGAGGCTTCTCCACCTGAAGGAGTTTTATTCAGGAGAATCGAGTCATATTCAGCCTTGGATTAGCAACCTCCACAGTTGCAAACCATGTAAAATCCGGTTGCCTCTTTATTTACTGTTTACTTTATATGTTTATGTTATTTGTGATCTAACTAACATCTTTGTTAAGTCGAAATAAAAGATTGAGTTTTCTTTTTCAGGGACAATTCACCCCTCCCCCCCTCTTGCCTACCTTCGATCACTCTCAAAAGATACTAGTGAACGATCGCTTCGTGTATAATCCTGGATGTATTAACCCTGAGGGGGGAGGGGATGCCAGGGTTAGGAACCAAGTAAATTTGGTGTACTTTGTCATTCTTTGATTGTTTTATTTTTAAAATTAATTATTCCATTGTGCAAACTAACAATTCTGATAGAAAATAAGAGAACCATGAAACAGACAAGTACACCATCCCCTTTAGCGTCGAACAAGATCCTATAGCTTCTACACTTATTTTAAAGTTATTTTGATAGAATTTAAATAATTTTATCCAAATTGGTAAATATATTTTGATATAATAGTGTTCAGATATCTAAACCCAAAATCTTAAACCCTAAACTTGTTGGAACCTTTGCGTCTAGCTAGGGGGGTAAATAGCTTCTTTTAGATTTTGTCTACAAAATGTTAGCCAAGTATAAGAAAAAGATAGACAAAAACAATAACAATTAAGACAATGTTAACTTCCTTGATTTACTTGGTCTCCACTTCCTTGAGTTGACTAATCCAAGGATTCACACCCACACAATCAAGCTCCACTATGCTCTTCTCCTTTTCAATCAAGCTTGAAGGTGGAAAAACCCTTACAAGATGATCTCTTCCTCTTTTACAAGATGGGACTTAGAGTTTGAGAAAGAGAGTAGGCTTTGGGCACTTAGCAGAAGATTTTTCAATCACACTTCGCAACCACTTCATGCTCCAAAGCTTCTCTTTAAATAGAGGAGAGAGCTGTTAATAAAACAGCTCAGCCCCCGACACCAATCGACTGGCCTCAACCCCAATCGACTGGTGCTTAGCCAATGGCTAGCCAAACGGCTAATTTTCGAACAGACCAGTCAACTGGCTCCCAGACCAGTTGACTGATACCTACTGTTCGACCTTACAAAAAGATCAATCGACTGGTGTCCCTACCAGTCGACTGCTCATGTTACATACTCACACTCATCCTCTCCGGAGTCGCCCTTTATGCTCTCTTCCTTTGGCTCTCGTCCCTCGGATGCATCCAAGCCCTCGACTCGTCCCGATGCCATCCTTCGCGTATGCCTTGAAGTATGCTTCCCTCGGCCCCACTCTATTGCTCCTCATCCGGCGGTCCTTCGGATGCGCCGTCCTTCACCGACTCAAGGACCCGGCACCAGGTGAGATCTCCCATGTGAGTTCCAACCTTGGCCGCACCAAGCTTCTCATGTGTGTTTCACTAAGTTCGGCATGACTCAAACACACATCAAACTAACATGAAAACCTAACTTAATCATATTGACACACACATCAAAACCTATAATTTATCCGATCAATCCTGGGTCGGTTACACTAATAATCTTTCCCTTTTTGATGTGTGACAATATGTTTAAGTTAGGCAAAAAATAACAATTTGAAAAATTAAGGCATAGTATATTAAAAAGCATAAACATGCATCCTCCCCCTTATAACTTATGCCCTATCACATGATTTTTAATTTTTACACAAACATGAAAAAATAAGGTAAGTTCTAACTTAAACCCTTTAATTTTCCCCCTTTAACACCATCAAAAAGATTGCACTAATCAATTCTAACCTATGACATCAAAGTAAAACAAGGATTTAAGTTCTAAAAACAAGCAGAACAGTAAGATTAGTCGACTCGCCTCAACAAGACTACCCTTCATTCCAAGGAACAGTATGATCAGTCGACTGATGCCCCTATCAGTCGACTAGCACATTTCTGATCCGAATTTTATCCTTTTGAACTGAATTTCACAAACTCATAAAAAATTTAAGAAAATTCAAAAAATCATAAAATTTTACAAACATATTTTTGAACTATTTTTCAATAAGAAAAAATAAATTTGTATGAAAAATCAAAGTATTTTTGAATTCTTGACCAAAACTCAAAAACTTTAGAAACACTTAAGTTTGTATCAATTTTGAAATCTAGTTTTGAAACTATATATTTTTCAAATCAATACATCAACAACTAAAACATATAATTATTTTAAAAACATTTGAAATATCCAACTATGATCTATGAGCAAGATGCTCATTAATTAAACATTTACTTTTCCCATAGTAGGTCTATTATTACTAAAATTATACATCTAATAGCTCATCAAAATACCATAAGCACAAGTAAATTATATGTATCATTCTAACATCTCATATGCATAAATAAAATCATAAATCAAGTCCTTATGAGATATAATAAAGGTAATCCTTACTTAGCTCTTTTAATCATGAATTTCTATTTAGCTAAGTGCTCCCTCTTGAGGTCTCAAGTCAACCATTTTTTAAAAATTTGAATTTTAATGTTCATAGTTGACTAATCCTAAATCCTCTAACCTTTGAGGATTGATTTTAACATTCAATAGAGATTCTTTTCAATTGGATTAACCAAATATTTCTTGGGGATCCATTTCCTATCTAGGGTCTTAGTTTTTTTATTGCCCCCTAGCAAGCAAGCAATGATAGGTCTTTTCATGATTTGATTGATCATACCCTAGCCCAATTTTTTTGAAGCTTTCTTTTTGGCTCCTAATGATCATGTCTAGAGTGTTGGAGCCAAATTCAAATTTCCTAAGGATTTTAGTAAGGTAATCTACCTTTTCCCTTAAGTTCCTATTTTCCTCTTCTAAGCAAGAAGCATTTGAATTTGTTTTAGAGGAAACATGCACACCATTCTTAAGTGTCATGGATTCTAGTTTTTCACTAAGCATACAAATATCATTCTTCAAATATTTAATTTTCTTTCTTGGCTTAAATAAATCATCATTAGTGCTAGAAATAATTTTTACTAAAGTGGTAGTGGGTAGATTGTATACCTCACTTACCAAGACATCCGAATCCGAAGATTGACCTCCCTCTTCACTTGAGCTCCCTTTATCTTCGGATGATATGGAGGTCATGCCTTCAATTTCCATTAATGCAAAATGGGACACTTGGTGTTCTTCCTCTTCCAATGACGAAGGATCGTCTTATGTTGCCTTTAAATTTTGAACCTTCTTGTCCTTTTCTTTTATTTTCTTCTTTTTATCCTTCTTTTTCTCTTCCTTCTTCTTCGAGAGGGGGCAATCATCCTTTATGTGTCCTTCCTCATGATAATTGTAGCATATGATCTTTCTTGTCCTATTCTTGCTTCTTGAACTTTTCTTATCATGAGATTTGTTAGAAGAAAAACTTCTAAATGTTTTCCTCATCTTCCTTACCATATACGCCTCTTGATCACTATCCATTGAGACGTTTGGTTCTTCCTAATCGGAGGATGATGAATATGAAGCCTTCTTCTTGTCCTTCTTCTTCTTTCTCTCTTTCTCTACAATAAGAGCTATACTATTTTCTTTTGAAGACATGTTAGTTTGTTAATGCAATTCAAATTCACAAAATAATTCATCAAGCTTAACTAAAGAAAGATCCCTAGAGACTTTATAAATATCAACCATTGAAAAAAAATGATTAACGAGGTTTTTCCAACCTCGGGCGACCGGCCCGGCCTCACGGAAGTTTTCCACCAGCCGCCAAGGTAAATTGGGAAGCGCTCGCAATGGGCGGTCTAGAAGCCTAGCGTCCCAGGGTTCACGCTCCAACATCAACCATTGAAACCTATATATAAAGTAGTTCTAGGGAAGGATTGAAGCACATACATTACATGATCCGTATTTTCAATTTTCTCACCTATTACATGAAGTTCATTGACGATTTCTTTGAATCTACCGTGCAATTGGCTCACGGTCGCAGTTGTCTTCATGGTGAAGGATTGGAGTTGAGCCACCAAGAGGTCCTTCTTGATTCGTTCGATTCTTCATTTAACTCAATGAGCTTTTCCCAAAGCTCTTTGGCGGAGTTGAAACGTCTGACTTTGTTTAATTGCTCCTTGGAAAAGTCACATTGTAGAGTTGTTGTGGCCTTTGCATTTGCTTGAGCCTTCTTCATGATCTCTTTTGTCCAATTTTTTATTGGGAGAGGTACTCCCCTCTCATCTTTTGACATCACAAAATTATCTATAATACTAAACTAATTTTTAATATTGTTCATTAAATAATACTCCATTCTACCTTTCCAATAAGCAAAATCGTTATCGACGAA
Organism: Boesenbergia rotunda; assembly: GCA_024364735.1. Classification (NCBI taxonomy): domain Eukaryota; kingdom Viridiplantae; phylum Streptophyta; class Magnoliopsida; order Zingiberales; family Zingiberaceae; genus Boesenbergia; species Boesenbergia rotunda. Next base: position 54,216 of record JAGFNQ010009433.1, read on the forward strand.
AAACGATGGTCGTGCTGTGCTATATCCCTCTTGAAATTCCATCTTGATGTTTCGGTTGACGGTGAGTTCTCTCGAAATGAACCGTGCTCTGATACCACTTGTTGGAACCTTTGCATCTAGCTAGAGGGGGGTGAATAGCTTCTCTTGGATTTTGTCTACAAAATGTTAGCTAAAGCACAAGAAAAAGATAGATAAAAATAATAACAATTAATACAATGCTAACTCCCTTGATTTCCTTGGTCTCCACCTCCTTGAGGAGACTAATCCAAAGATCCACACCCATACAATCAAACTCTACTATGCTCTTCTCCTTTTCAATCAAGCTTGAAGGTGGAGAAGCCCTTACAAGATGATCACTTCCTCTTTTACAAGATGGGATTTAGAGTTTAAGGAAGAAAGTATGCTTTGGGAGCTTTGGGCACTTAGCAGAAGATTTTTCAATCACACTTCGTAACCACTCCGTGCCCCAAAGCTTCCCTTTAAATAGAGGAGAAATCTGTTAATAAAATAGCTCAACCCCGATACTAGTCGATTAACCTCAACCTCAGTCGACTGGTGCTTAGCCAATGACTAGTTTTCGAACAGACCAATCGACTGGCTCTCAGATCAGTCGACTGATATCTACTGTTCAACCTTACAGAATGATCAATCGACTGGTGTTCCTACCAGTCGACTGCTCTTGTTACATACTCACACTCATCCTCTCCAGAGTCACCCCTTCCTTTGGCTCTCGTCTCTCGGATGCATCCAAGCTCACGGCTCATCCCGATGACATCCTTCACGTATGTCTTGAAGTCTACTTTCCTCAGCTCCACTCCATTGCTCCTCATCCGACAGTCCTTTAGATGCGTCATCCTTCACTGACTCAAGGACCCGAGCACCAGGATGAGATCTCCCATGTGAGTTCCAACCTTGGTTGCATCAAGTTCCTCATATGTGTTCCACTAAGTCCTGCATGACTCAAATACATATCAAACCAACATGAAAACCCAACTTAATCATATTGACACACACATTAAAACTCATGATCTATCCGATCAAACCTAGGTCGATTGCACCAACAAAACTCACATTGGATAGCTTTTACACATTGTAGCAATTACTGAGTAGCTTTCACACGTTATAACAGCTACTGGTAGCTTCTACACGATATAAATCTCAAATCCTACTCACCCTAAACACGTTGTAGCAACTACTAGGTAACTTCTATACGATATAAATCTCAAATCATAAACTCACTCTAAATACGTATAGCTGCTATTAGGTAGCTTCTATACGTTATAACATTTATCGAATAACTTGTTGGTGCAGAAAGCACCCAAGTCGAACCTGAGCTTTGATAATGGCAACAGGGCTCAAAAGTTAAGTCTTACTTGTTATCTAACATGTCACTCTAGTGTACAGGGTAAAAAGCCCTAGCGAAGGACTGCTAGACACTGGCGAAGGAATGCTAGGGTAAAAAACCCTAGCGAAGGCCTACTAGGCACTGGCGAAGGAATGCCAGGGTACTGAAGCCCTAGCGAAGGACTGCTAGGCGTCAGGCGAAGGACAGCTTGGGACTGAAGCCCTAGCGAAGGAATGCTAGGCACCGGGCGAAGGACAGCTCGGTATCCAAGACCTGGCAAAGGACCGCTAGGCAAAAGTCCAACCAGATGAGCGGTTGACATCAGGTACATTCTCCCGAGAGGAGTAGGTGAGGACGCATTCCCCGTCGAGGGAACAGTAGGCGTCGGTTCGACCTAGGGCTCTATTTGGGAGGCCCAAAGTCAGAACCAAGACAGCTAAGGTTGTATAAACTAATATCTTATTGTTTTATGGTGTTTTGGACTAACCCTGGATGCAGGACCAAGGAACGAGTGTCTACAGCTCAAGAGCCTCAAAGGAATGAGGCAACAGTTGACCAGGGTGCCCGAAGTGTACCGGGCGCCCCCAAGGTGAACACAAAACACACAAAACAAAGACAGGCTTCGACAGCTCATCTCCCAGGCACCCCCGCTGCTCCCGGGCGCCCCCAGTGCAAGCCTACGAAGAGAAGCCAGCCAAGCCAAAGGGATAGGATTTGACCCGGTCAACCCGGGCGCCCCCAGCAACCCGGGCGCCCCGGTCAAGATGTGATCCTGAGGTTGAAAGGATCAGAAGTTGACCGAGGGAAAGGTGGATCGGCCGACACGTGGGGGGGCGCCCCCGACGTTCCGGGCGCCCCCAGGTCCTATAAAAGGGCCCTCGACCCCGAGGCTTGAAACAACACTTCAATTCAACGCTTCTACGCTCTTCTGCTCACACGCTCTGCTCCGGATACTTCCTAACTCGAGTCGACGACGTCCCTCCGCTCCGAAAAGTCAATCTACATCGGACGTCGGTAACGAAGAGCAATTTCCTTTTTGTGTTTACGATACTGCAATTGTAATATTGATTTTTAAACCTATTGCGAACTTATAGAATTGCCCGCAGAAAACGGTCAACGACCGTGGGACTTGGAGTAGGAGTCGACCTAGGCTCCGAACCAAGTAAATCTACCCGTGTTTGCATTTGAGTGTTTTATTCCGCTGCGTAATTTCTCTAATCCTAAAATCCGAACGTCTACCGATATTCACCCCCCCTCTATCGGTTCTCTCGATCCAACATAACTTTCATACATTATAATAATTACAGAGTAGCTTTTATATGGTATAAATCCTAAATCCACAACTCATTCTTATAAATACATTATAATAGCTACTTTTTAGTTGCTACAGTTTATAGAAATTATACGTTATAAAAACTACTCAATAATTATTATACATTATAGAAGCTATTCAATAATTTCTATAATAATGTCGAATATAGAATAATTTCAATAAAATCACAAAAGGAGCATCTATATATTTATTTATTTTTTAGAAAAAAACACTCATATACCTCTTTCTTATTGGAGCGTTTTTTTTTTCATTTTTACCCATAAAGTTAACAAATACAAATGTAACTACCTTGTTGGAACCAGTACCGAATGGTTCATGCAGTAAACGTACGTTTGGGTGAGAACAAATCCTTTGTTCCAATGACCCTCTATTTTCGTATCCTAACTCATTGACGATAGTTGGCGAATCCTCCGATTGTCGATCGGACACCACCGGCAACTTTCGGCCGCCGCCCCGAACAAAACTATGTTCTAGCGGTACGGTGTACCCATCGGAAATCGTCGCAATTGCGATCTCGCCGGATTCACTGTCGAATTCGGCGAAGTCGCAATTGCGACGATCACGACCAATTCACTTGATCCTGTCGCGAAGTGAGTCAGACGCCCTTACAGCTGAACGAGTCTCCGAGGTGAGCGAGGTCGCTAAAGTAGCGTGACGAGCTGGGTCGCTCCCAATCTGCAAAACAGAGACCGTTAGGACCCGCCGGGAAAAGTCCCCGGCCAGGCACTCCGACGGTCAAGTCAGTACACGACGGTGGCGATGGAAAGCAATAGAACAGTATGTCAATTGCACTATCGCGCGTACCTGAGAAATGCGGAGTGGAAGGCATAAGTAGCCGGGGAAGCTGACAGGTTTTGCCCCATCTGCCACCTGCTGTCGCGTAGCGAGGACAAGGCAAGGCATGTCCAGGAATGGCAGGGGTGGCAGGGTAAAGTGGCTCATGCTGTGTTGAGGAAAGGGGCTCTGTCAACTTAAGAGTTGGCGCCGTTGGACGCCGCTCGGCCTGACACCACGGCATGTGGTTGAGGTATGGGAGACAAGATGTGGCAGGTATATCAATACCTCGGCGGGATATCCGCTACTGGGGATTAGGACGACCGAGGTCCTGTGCCGACCCCGTACAGCTTCTGGTAGTCCGGCGTCAGGGAGTGGTGGCGCCTGCTGGGGCGCTGAGTGACGAGGCCGACTGAGGGCCTAGGAGGGTGCCGACTGGGGCACTTAGTAACGAGGTCGGCTGAGGGCCTAGGAGGGTGCCGACTGGGGCACTTAGTAACGTCTTCTGCGGCTCGGGCTTATCTCTGTAGCGTGGGCCACCACGCGTAGGCGGGGAGGCGAGGCTGAGCAAGTCACCAACCATCTGTCTCAAGAGAAGGCCCTTACGGGACTATGTGGACCTTGACACAGAAGCCCAGGGGGCCTGAGCCCGCGGACCTCCTTCTCGCGGGATGGTCCCAATCACTGGCCACCTTCCTTCTGACTGAGCGCCAGGCTGCCGGGCCAGGCTACGTAAGCTGGCCCGGGATCATAAGCATCTCCCTCAAGTCTAGTCGAAGGAGGCACGCAGTCCGACTGACTGGACCCTAAATATGGTCCAAGCCTGGCGCGCCCCTCTGAAGGACTAGCCGTCATCGATTGGGGATATTCTACTGCACCTGTATTCTGTCGCCCCAAATAATACCTGAGTCTGATCAGACGGCTTTAGCTGGGCTGCACATTTCTCCCAGTCGTCCATCGGACGATTGGCACTCCTCGCCTGCCTCCATAAGTGAGCCTCCTTGCTTGCCCGTTCTGCATTCGAAACCATCCGCCGCCCATCCGCTGCTTTGCATGCCGCTAGGGTTGCAACAACTTCCTTGTCCCGGCTCTTCCTCGACGACCCCTCCGCACTGGTTAGCTTCCCGCCTCCTTCTTCTCCGATGGCCTCCTCTTCTTCGTCTCCACCCCCGCCTCGGCCTTGGTATGCCACCTTGAGAACCACCCTGACCGCCCATGACCTGTTTCAAATGAAATCAGACTTCTTGATTCTGGCCGACCACCACCTACACCTGCCTAAATCACACGAACACCCCAATTCTGCCCCCTTAGGCTATATTGCCTTATCTCGGGATCATCTTCAAACTGACCTGCGTTTCCCCGTACATCCCTTCATTGCCGCCGTCTGTGACTACTTCCAGATTCCTTTGTCTCAACTAGCTCCCAACGCCATACGTCTGATATGTGGCTCAGCCATCGTTTTCTCACTTCTCGAGATTCCCCTTGTACCAGAGAACTTCCATTACTTCTTTTACCCTAAATAGCAAGAGGTGGGTGACTTCTTCTTCCAGGCCCGAGCCAAAACCTCCTTCCTCCTGAACCTGCCCAGTTCCAATAAGGGCTGGAAAGAACGATACTTCTTCATCGGGCCCATCCCTGCTCCGGGCTGGCCTACCACATGGGTAGAGGGACTTCCCGTTTCTGAGACTCTCCCCCGACATTATCGCATGTCCGCCGCCTACCTGGAGATTGTCGCCGAACTGGAGGACAGGCGCTTTCACGGCGGACTTTTGTTAAAGGAGGGGATTCTTTCCACCTTCGGCCTTAGCCCGAGCCCCGCCCCTCCTCTGTCCAACGCAGGTGAGTCCCCTGATAGCTAGTGAGTATGTCTCTCCATCATGCATGAACCTACTTTGCTTTTACAGTCTCCCTATTACTGTCCACGGCCTTGAAGGAAGGCTTCAGGCTAGAGAAGGCCGAGCTACAGACTCGGATAGCTTCCATGTTGGCTGCTAGAGGAGGCCCCACGACAGCGGTCATCCCGGCCAACCCGACTTCGCCTGTACAGGGGTCGGTCCCCGTTGCCTTCGAGATCGCCCCCTCCCCAACTGTCCCGCCATGACTTCCCTCCAAACGCCGACAGGCATCTTCCCCCACAGGGGGTTCATCCCGCCCTTCTTCCAGCAAACATTTGGAGAAGAAAAAGAAAAAGAGAGTAGCTCCCGAGCCAGGAACTCACTCTGCTTCTTTGGAGAAGAAGAAGAAGAGGAGGAGGAGAGCGGCTCCCGGGCCAAAAGTCCACTCTGCTTCTCTAGCCATTGTTCCATACGTGGCCCCTGCTGTCGACCATTCAGCTTCCCCTCCCGTTGAGGACCCCCCAGTTTATCTACCAGCAATTGCGGCGGCTATTGCCCCTGGCCTTGATGCGGCAGCCAATCTTCTGTCACAACATCGCCAGTCCAACCTTCTGCCACCTTCCGATGCTTCCGACACCATGATGTCTGCCCGATCATGGGTCCCTTCTGCTGAGGGTCCGACTGAAGACCAGATGATGCACCTCTTGGTGCCCTCTCAGGCGGACCGTCGCCTGAGGGTGCCCTCGGGTGAGCTGCCCGAGCGCTATCAGGATCTGCGCTTGTATGGGGCAGTAGCCGACCGCTACGCCCAAGGACTCGAGGAGTCTTATTTCTGGGGCTCCCGCAGCAAAGCTGACGCCTTCTTCCTTAAGACCACTCAGGTATACACATACGACTTGAGCCTTGCACTGCACCTCTTACACCTTTTATTTCTAACTCCTAGGGAGGGTGTTCCTATTGCAGTTCGTAGGAGACTGCCACGGCATCTCTATGTCACTCCTGGCCCAGAGCTCGCCCCGGGCTAAGGCCAAGAGGGGGTGAGGCAGCTGCAGACGCAACTGGCGCACTCCCAAGTAGTTGCTGACGAGCCCACATTGAATCACCTGCGAGAGGAGGTACAGGCTCTGCAAGATCAGCTGGCCCACTCAAGGGAGCAACTCGAAGTGGTGTGTGGTCAGGTTGAGACGGCGCAGCAGGCCACTTCTCAAGCAAACAGCTGGCTATCCACCCTGAAACATGCCGAGCGGACAGCATGAGCATTACAATCGGAGGCCCAGGCCAAGTCAGCCCAGGCGAAGTCCGACCTTCAGAGGGCGTCAGTTGCCCTTGACACTCTCCGGGCCCAACTGGAGGCCAGAGATACTGTTGCTTTGGCCCAGTCACGAAAGATAACTGAGCTATCTGAGGATCTCTCCTCAAAAGAGCAGTTGCTGCACGCCCAGAAAGAGGAGCTTGAGCGGCTACGGAAGGAAAGGTCCGAGTGGGAAGCCACTCGATCAGAATTGACAGAGCTACGTGCTTGTAGGGAGACCGAACAGGCCGAGTGGGAGGCGATCAAGTCTGAGATGATGGTACTCCGAGCCTACAAGGATGCTGAAGCTGCTCGACGGGAGGAATATAGGCTGGAGTGCATCAACGCCCTATCCATAAGGCCGAAATCGCCAAACGGTTCATGGATGTAATGGAGCCGCAGGGGCTGAACATCCTCCGTCGACTCAAGTTGGGTGGGTATCTGTCACCCGACATGCCTCCTACGACTGTAGGCCTTGAAGACATGTGTGAGATTTGCCCAGCGTGATCGACGTGCCCTTTAAGTGAGGGTTAAGCTGCTTGTATCCCTTACCTCTCCTTTTTATACACCCGTGCGGGTTGCAGATTTTGATTGATGTGCCATTTTCGCACTGCCACTTGGAGCCTCTCCCTTCCTCCTCAAACTCTTTGGGCCTATCTCTTTCGCCAAAACTGATAGCGATCTTCCGGATCATCGAGCAGAACGCCCCGATCGGGATACCGCCCGGCTGTGCAAATCTTTAAGCCAGGGACCTGTGGGGCCCGACCCACTTATGAGGGTTTTACCGCTCGATTGGGCCGGAAATCGGGAAACATGGGTAGCTACTTGCCCGTCAGGCCCAAACCCCAGGGGTCGTCGGGAGCTGTCCTGTTTAGGAGAATTTCTGCGCGCCCGTCCCATCGGAGCGATTCGTATCTCCAGCTCTGACGCCTGCCTTAATGAGTGATGGAACGGGGCTTGGGTGATGCGACACATCGGGCAGCGAAACGTCCGTCACCGGTCGCGGGCGCCTCGGGTACCGAGCAGCCTTGCCCATTTACTCGAGCTTTACCACTTCTTCACGCCTTTCCCCCACGTGTCTGACCGTAGGATTCTGCGGTTTACCGAGGTTCCCCGCGGACGGTTGAGATAGTTTTTCCTTCCCCTATACATAAGTGGCCTTGGCCTCTTTTTTTTCTTCCAAAGGGAGCCCCCGGAATCGAACTCCTTTGTCAATCTTCCCACATGTCGACCGATTCTTCTGAAGAAGCCTTTTCTCTGGGAGGGTACGACCTCCCAGACGACTCGTATTCTTCTCCCTCAGAGGAGGGTGACCGGAGTACTTTGAGATGATGCTCCCTCCTGACTCACCCCTTTCGCCTCAGACATTCAAACCCACCATCTCCCCGCGTGAAGGCGCGTCTCGTAAGGGGAAGGAGTCGGTGGTGATGGGCTCAGCCCTTCGCAAGGGAATCCCTGATATGGGTGATTCTCCGTCGAAACTCGTCCTCAGGCGCCCCGTTCGGCGGACTTTTCATCTCCATATAACACTCCTACTCTTCCCCGCGAGCGAAGCGTGCCCGGGCACCAGCTCCTGCAAAAGCTGCTGCCGCAGTGCCTTCGTCTTCCCGTGTGACCCCTCTTCGGGGCGCGTGTCTCCCTCGCTTGCTCCTGAGGTATCGCTTTCTCTAGCGCCTCTGGAGTTCCCCCTTCCTCAGTCGGGAAGCTCTTCTCGAGTGTTCTCTTCCACTTTGTTGAAGAGGATTTCGGCGCTCGCGCCCCTGGGGGATCCGAAGGGGGGTGTTCATACCGTCCTTCGTCATTCAACCCGTCGTGGTTCTTTATGTCGACCGGCTGGCCATACTGGTCCGGCGAATGTTGGAGGGGGTACTATCATATGGCCCCTATCTAAGCAAAAGCTAGGCTGGGGCGGCTTGCTGCTTGCATGCTCCTTGCCCCTTTTCGACCCTCGGGCCTTTGCGGGCGAGGACGCTGCCGCCGGCTCTCCTGGACCAGTCTCTCCACCTGCCGCCATTCCTTGGACACTATCTAGTGTCTCATGTTCAAGTGATGGTCAGGGCGGGAAGTCTGCAAACTTCGCCAGCTGAGAGTCCGGAAACCCTGCTCGGGCTAAAGCTCGTAGGCCTGACCCGGAAAACTTCAGCTTATGAAAGGTGTTGTTCTCATTCTTCTTTTCTTTGTTTCTGACTTCTGCCTTCTTTTGTTAACAGGTGTCACCGTCAGATTGGATTTCTGAGGAGTGGACTGCGCTCCGAGCGCAACCTTTCGAAGCACAACACCTCATCTCTATCTTGCGGGCGACCTGAGGGCCAAAGAGGTGGAACGGGCTGCTAATGCCGCGGAGCTCGGCGAGCTCAAGCAAAAGTACGAGGTCCAAACGTCCGTACTGAAGGCCGTCCAGCGACGCTTTCGGCACCTCAAGGGCTATACCGACTCCCTGCTCCGAGGTCAAGCCTCGAAGAAGAGTGGTCGAACCCCATGAGTTAGGATTAGTCGGTACTGAGTCCCGAGCGCTTTTGTCTTCATTAGCTGAAAAGGCCCTAAGCCTCCATCTTGTAATCGCTTGGGATAATAAAATGTCACTTTTTCATATATTTGTAACGTTTACGAGTCCATAATCCGAACGACTTTACTGACTCGCACGAGGGTGTCTCTTACTTAGGCCCCAGTCGCTGCGCACTTGTATGGTTGGGCGCGGGCATTAGGCTTTCCCTCTTCGGGGGTTACCCGAACCAGAAGATGTCGTGCTCCCGTGTCGGGAAGGGGCACCTTCAGGCATAACGACAGACCTGCCATAGGTGAGCGGTTCGCGGTGGGGAGAACACCTGAGTGTCCAGGCCATTTGGCATGTTACGGGCGAGCCGCAGACTTTGGGTGGTTTTGTTGGGTCGCACATCTTTCGACTGGGCCGACTTAAGAGGCGCCCAAATTGGCCAGATGTTTAAGCCTTAGCACTTCAAAAATTTCACCCGCCTGGCGGGTTGACAAATGGGGAGCCTGGATCGCCCCGCACTGGGTCAGGGACCAATCCGGAGGAGGGATGTGATTTGATAAGAGATGGGGTTCAATCATCTACTCAGGCCAATTCTCAGAAGCGGGGACCCCCACACGTCCGATCGGAGCCACTGAATTAAGTGGGGTGCGGAAGCTGGTCCGCTTATAACTTGTTGGCAAGGCAAGAGTTGACGCACCCGGTCGAGGCAGAACTCAGGGAGTGTGGGACGCCACGCATCTTACTGAGCAGCCGAGCTGCGGGAAAGCGGTCAGGCAGGCTGAACCGCGGGATAATAGCGCACACAGTCGGGCAGGACTCAGGGAGCGTGGGACGCCATGCATCTTACTGAGCAGCCGAGCTGCGGGAAAGCACACACGGTCAGGCAGGCTGAGCCGCGGGATAATAGCGCACACAGTCGGGCAGGACTCAGGGAGCGTGGGACGCCACGCATCTTACTGAGCAGCCGAGCTGCGGGAAAGCACACACGGTCAGGCAGGCTGACCGCGGGATAATAGCGCACACAGTCGGGCAGGACTCAGGGAGCGTGGGACGCCACGCATCTTACTGAGCAGCCGAGCTGGGGAAAGCACACACGGTCAGGCAGGCTGAGCCGCGGGATAATAGCGCACACAGTCGGGCAGGACTCAGGGAGCGTGGGACGCCACGTCTTACTGAGCAGCCGAGCTGCGGGAAAGCACACACGGTCAGGCAGGCTGAGCCGCGGGATAATAGCGCACACAGTCGGGCAGGACTCAGGGAGCGTGGGACGCCACGCATCTTACTGAGCAGCCGAGCTGCGGGAAAGCACACACGGTCAGGCAGGCTGAGCCGCGGGATAATAGCGCACACAGTCGGGCAGGACTCAGGGAGCGTGGGACGCCACGCGTCTTACTGAGCAGCCGAGCTGCGGGAAAGCACACACGGTCAGGCAGGCTGAGCCGCGGGATAATAGCGCACACAGTCGGGCAGGACTCAGGGAGCGTGGGACGCCACGCGTCTTACTGAGCAGCCGAGCTGGGGAAAGCACACACGGTCAGGCAGGCTGAGCCGCGGGATAATAGCGCACACAGTCGGGCAGGACTCAGGGAGCGTGGACGCCACGCGTCTTACTGAGCAGCCGAGCTGCGGGAAAGCACACACAGTCAGGCAGGCTGAGCCGCGGATAATAGCGCACACAGTGGGCAGGACTCAGGGAGCGTCGGACGCCACACGTCTTACTGAGCAGCCGAGCTGCGGGAAAGCACACACGGTCAGGCAGGCTGAGCCGCGGGATAATAGCGCACACAGTTGGGCAGGACTCAGGGAGCGTGGGACGCCACGTGTCTTACTGAGCAGCCGAGCTGCGAGAAAGCACACATGGTCGGTCAGGCTGAGCCGCGGGATAATAGCGCACACATTCGGGCAGGACTCAGGGAGCGTGGGACGCCACGCGTCTTACTGAGCAGCCGAGCTGCGGGAAATTTAGCTCGAGAGTCTGATGCATCTGCGAGCGGGGTAAGGACCATGTGCTTCCACTTGTTAGACGTTTTTTACATTTACACCATCGCTTGTCACTCGGCAGCTCGATAAGGCTGAAGGTGGATCACACTCCAGGGTCGATCCAGCCTTTTTCCCTTCTCATTCTCTAAGTAATACGCTCCCGAAGAGAGTTTTTGCACAATCTTGAAGGGTCCTCCCCACTGCGGCTCCAGTTTGCTCACGTCCCCCGCAGGTTTGATTCTTTTCCAGACAAGATCGCCCACTTGAAATGCTCGGGGCAGCACTGTTCGGTCATATCTCTGCTTCATCTTCTGCCTGTATGCGAACATCCGAGCCGCTGCGCCGTCACGGATTTCATTGACCAAATCCAGCTCCAAACATCGTCTTTCCAGGTTATCCTCATCATATGCTGCTCTTCGATCTGATTCACATCCGACCTCGACCGGGATCATGGCCTCAGCTCCGTAAACCAACTGGAAGGGCGTGCATCCAGTGGTTTCTTTGACAGTAGTTCGCAGGGCCCATAGGATGCTCGGGAGCTCCTCTACCCAGGTTCCGCCTACGTGGTCGAGCTTAGTCTTCAACCCCCTGAGGATCTCCCGATTGGCCACTTCTGCCTGGTCGTTGCTTTGCGGATAAGCTACAGAAGTAAAAGCTTGCTTGATGCCATATTGGGCGCACCATTCTCGTATCTTCCTGCCCTGGAACTGTCTCCCATTATCCGAGACAATCTTATGTGGGATTCCATACCGACACAGTATGTCTCGCCACAAGAACCTTTTGACCGCCTGCTCGGTGATGCGCGACAGGGCCTCCGCCTCTATCCACTTAGAGAAGTAATCAACTACGACCAGCAAGTACTTCTTCTGAGCGGCAGCAGTCGGGAATGACCCCACAATGTCCATGCCCCACTGGTCAAAAGGGCAAGAAACTACTGACATCTTCATGGCCTCCGTGGGTCGGTGCGGTAAGCACTAGTGCTTTTGGCAGGATAAACATTTGGCAACCAGCTCGTTGGCGTCCTTCCGCAGGGTGGGCCAGTAGTATCCTGACATTATTGCCTTTCTAGCTGTCGCGCGAGCACCAGCATGATGTCCGCAGATCCCCAGGTGAATTTCCCTCAAGACATAATCAGCATCTTCTTCGTTCAGGCACTTAAGGAGAGGTCGGGAAAACGATCTCTTATAAAGGGCATCACCGACCATGGTGAATCGGGACACATGTTTCTTGAGCCATCGAGCCTCCTCTTGATTGGTCGGCAAGGCTCCTCGGGTGAGGTAGGCGATGATCGGGGTTCGCCAGTCGGACCCCAATTCCAGGTCAGCCTGCCTTTCTATTTGCATGACCAGCAGTACCGGGCCGCCCGCTTGAGGAAGTACCCATGAGCCGACTGAACTAGCTAATTTGGCTAACTCATCCGCCTTGAAGTTTTCTTCTCGAGGGATCTTTCTCACCTGTACCTCTTTGAATTCAGCCTTCAGTTTCTCATAAGCTTCTACGAACGCCTGAAGCCGGTCACTGTTGACCTCGAACTTTCCAGCCACTTGCTGCGTAACCAGCTGAGAATCCGAGTAGAGCATTACTCGGGTTGCTCCCACGTGCTTAGCTGCCTGCAATCCAGCTATAAGGGCCTCGTATTCGGCCTCATTGTTGGTAGCTTTGTACTCCAACCGCACCGACAGATGCATCTTTTCTCCGCTAGGGGAGACCATCAGAACACCAATCCCACTCTCCGACCGGGCGGACGAGCCATCCACATATATCTGCCATGCCTCTTCGATCTCGTCCGAATGCAGCTCGCTTAAGAAGTCAGCTAGAGCTTGAGCCTTGATGGTCGGTCGAGGCTGGTACTAAATGTCGTATTTACTCAGCTCAGTGGTCCACTTGATCAGTCGCCCCGATGCTTCAGGGTTGGAGGCCACTCGGCCCAGGTTACTGTTCGTCAAAACCACGATAGGATGCGCCAAAAAATAGGGATGAAGCCTTCGGGCACCCAACAACAGCACATACAGCACCACATTGGCTAGCCAGGATGGGAATTGCACCTCTCTGATGTGATGTGCCCTGCCTCCGTTAACCTCTCGATCTCCACCCTGATCGCCTTGTTCTGCTCGGTGCTGAAGTCCCTCTTCCATTGCTTCACGGGCCGAGCGTGGGGGTAGACGTGGAGGTGGTGTTCAGCAACCTCCGGGCGGACGCCTCTCAACTCCTTGACAGTCCAGGCGAAGACATCTTGATTGCGGGCCAAGCACTCCAGCAGGGGCCCCCTCAGCTCCTCTGGCAGTCCTGCCGCAATCTTGACTCGAGACTCTTCCCGGTCGGGGAGGAGCTGCACTTCTTCCTTGTCTTCCTGCAACTCGAACCAAGGAGAGGCTTGGACCATGTTGCACTCAGGGAAAGGACGGGGGGCCTTGCGACTGTCTACACGAACATCGTCCACGTAGCACCTTCGGGCTATCTTCTGGTCACCCCTGACCTCTCCCACCTGGTCCCCGACCGGGAACTTAACTTTCAGGTAGAAGGTGGAGGCGACAGCCCGGAACTCATTGAGAACAGGGCGACCCAAGATGGCGTTGTAGGATGAAGCGGCGTCCACCACTAGAAAGGTGGACCACCGAGTCCTTTTCAATGGCTCTTCGCCCAGAGAGACGGCCAACCGAATCTGGCCAATGGGATGTACTGTATTCCCCGTGAAGCCAAACAGCAAGGTCGCCACTAGCTCCAACTGGGACTTTTCAATCTGGAGCTGGTCAAATGCCCTCTTGTAGAGTATGTTGACCGAGCTGCCTGTGTCCACGATGGTGCAATAGACTTGATAATTTGCGATGACGGCTGTAATGACCAGCGCGTCATCGTGGGGGACCTCCAACCCCTGAAGATCTTGGGGCCCGAAGCTGATTTGCGGCCCCTCTGCCTGGGCCAGACTAGTGCCAACTTGATGGATCTCCAATCGGCGTACTTGGGCTTTCCGAGCCCGGTGGGAATCTCCTCCGGTCGAGCCGCCCGATATGACGTGCACGCCGCCTCGAACAACATTTTGCTGGTTGGCCCGTTCTTCTTCCGTCTCCTCTTCCACCGCTCGGTTCCCTTGAGGGAATAGATTTCGAGCAGCCGAAGGGTTTTCTGGCAATTCCTCGGCCATCGGGTCGGCATTCGGGCCACCTCGGCCTGCTCCTCATCCGAGAGGTGTTTGTCGCCCTCGACCTTTGGGGTCTGAGCCCGACCCCGGCCGGCTTGTCAGCACTCCTCGGTGGCGTGCCCATGACTCTGGTGGAAGCTGCAGTATGGCCTCCATCGGGCGGGGAAGCATCCCTGGGCCACCTGTTGCACGTGGCGCCTTCCCATGCTCGCAGGCTCGGCGGAGCCCCAAGGACTACGAATGGGTCCTCCCGAGGGCCTGGGCCCATGAACAGGAGGCGGGGGCGCCGAGACCACAGACTCCTTGCGCCGAGCCGCTTGCGCCTCTTCGACATTAATATACTTGTCAGCCTTGCCCAGAAGGCTGTCGAAGTCCTTCGGGGGCTTCCGGATCAGCGCTCAAAAAAACTCTCCCTCCTGCAGACCCTGGGAGAACGCGCTGACCATCACTTCCTGAGTGGCAATTGACACATCCATTGCCAACTCGTTGAACCTCCGGATGTAAGACTTAAGTGTATCTTTCGGCCCTTGCTTCAGGGCGAACAGGTTGAGACTCATTTTGTGGTGCCTTCGGCTGCTAGCGAAGTGCTGCAGGAACACCCTCTTGAACTTCTCAAAGCTTGTGACTGACCCGTCGGGGAGTCGGTCGAACCATCTCTGGGTCGCGCCAGAGAGCGTGGTCAGGAAGGCTCGACACTTAACACCTTCCGGATATTGCTGCAGCAAAGCAGCGCTCTCGAACTTCATCAAGTGCTCCTCTGGATCCGTGGTCCCCACGTACTCAGGGACGGTGAAGAAACGTAGGTGGTGAGGCACGGGATCCTCCAAGATCCAGGGAGCGAAAGGGCTACGTACCAGAGTGGCTGAGGTAGGGTCAGCTGGAGCTTTTCCCCGGTCCATCCGCCTCCCACGCACCGGATTGGAAACTGAGGCCTCGGCGGACAGGGAATGAGCCTCGCCGACTTGCTCCCGGGGGACAATCGCAGGGGGAGGTGCGGGACCCCCTTTAGGCACAGCAAGCCTACCTTGCCCCTCTGAGACACGATGCGCCGCCGGCTCTGGGCCCTGAGGCCCTTGGCTAGCAGCTTGGGAGGGCCTTTGAGAAGCTCTCTGCTGAGCTCGCATAGCCATGAGTACCTCGTACTCCCCTCGAGAGATATCCAGGTTGATATCGTAAGGCTCATCCATCTTTACATCCGATCAGGCTGCTGGTGTCCCTCCTTCTAGCACCAAATTTGATCCTGTCGCGAAGTGAGTCAGACGCCCTTACGGCTGGACGAGTCTCCGAGGTGAGCGAGGTCGTTGAAGTGGCGTGACGAGCTGGGTCGCTCCCAATCTACAAAACAGAGACCGTTAGGACCCGCCGGGAAAAGTCCCTGGCCAGGCACTCCGACGGTCAAGTTAGTACACGACGGTGGCGATGGAAAGCAATAGAACAGTATGTCAATTGCACTATCGCGCGTACCTGGGAAATGCAGAGTGAAAGGCATAAGTAGCCGGGGAAGCTGACAGGTTTTGCCCCATCTGCCACCTGCTGTCGTGTAGCGAGGACAAGACAAGGCATGTCCAGGAATGACAGGGGTGGCAGGGTAAAGTGGCTCATGCTGTGTTAAGGAAAGGGGCTCTGTCGACTTAAGAGCTGGCGCCGTTAGACGCCGCTCGGCCTGACACCACGGCATGTGGTCGAGGTACGGGAGACAAGATGTGGCAGGTATATCAATACCTCGGTGGGATATCCGCTACTGGGGGTCAGGACGACCGAGGTCCTGCGCCGACCCCGTACAGCTTCTGGTAGTCCGGTGTCAGGGAGTGGTGGCGCCTGCTGGGGCGCTGAGTGACGAGGTTGACTGAGGGCCTAGGAGGGTGCCGACTGGGGCACTTACTAACGAGGCCGGCTGAGGGCCTAGGAGGGTGCCGACTGGGGAACTTAGTAACGAGGCCGACTGAGGGCTTAGGAGGTTGCCGACTGGGGCACTTAGTAACGAGGCCGGCTCAGGGCCTAGGAGGGTGCCGACTGGGGCACTTAGTATCGTCTTCTGTGGCTCGGGCTTTCCTCCGTAGCGTGGGCCACCACGTGTAGGCGAGGAGCCGAAGCTGAGCAAGTCACCAACCATTTGTCTCAAGAGAAGGCCCTTACGAGACTATGTGGACCTCGACACAGAAGCCCAGGGGGCCTGAGCCTGCGGACCTCCTTCTCCGCGGGATCGTTCCAATCACTGGCCACCTTCTTTCTAACTGAGCGCCAGGCTGCCGGGCCAGGCTACGTAAGCTGGCCCGGGATCATATGACTTTAGACTTATTAACTTGTCTCAATTGGTGTTTTCGAATGCCTTACTGAATACATAATATTCTGAAAGCGAATGACGTAGATGACAAGTCATCGTAGTGTAGCCTTGAACGATGACGAAAGAAGATGTCTTCATCTGTGAGAATAACACGAGCGTTAAGGGGATACACCGGAAGGAGTTCCGGCGGAGCCCTCTCCGATCCTCAAGTCAGAGATTATTTAAGGATAGAGCAGGAGCCAGAAGAATCAAAATACTAGAGTTCAGAAGATCTCCCTTACCTAGGGGCCTAAGTACCTTATATAATTGTTGCTTTCTTCCTTCATGTGCTCCTACGTTGCTGTAACCGCCTCCTTTGTTCCCACGGCTCATGCTTCGTGGTCACTTGCTAGGGGTGATAATTCGGGTGGGTCGGGTCGGGTTCGAGTCAGGTTGGAAAATTTTTTTTTTAAACTCCCAACCCGAACTCGAATTCAACCCAAAATGCCCAAACCCGAACCCGACCAATCCGACCAACCCGAACCCGACCCGAATAACCCGAAAAGAACCAATTCAAAACCACTTTTTTGGCTATTTTTCCTATAATTTTTCATTTTTATCTTAATACTCCATCATGATCATACTAATATTGATATTAATATACATAAAAACATCTTAATTTTCAAAACAAAATTTGATTTAACCCAAAAAACCCCACTAAACATTAAATTCGGGTCAACTCGAAACCGACCCGTACCTGGCCCGAAAATTTGTTGGAACTCGGATGGCTAGAGAGGGGGGTGAATGTAGCCAGCCACTCGAAATTACTCCCCTCTTTGAGCTTTTCTTTCTGCGATCAGATTAGAAGCGGAAACAAAACAGCAGAAAGAAATACAGAGAAGGAAGAACAAACCAAACAAACGCTAACACCGCGATGTACAAGGTTCGGGGATAACTTGCCCGTACTCCTTGGCGTGCCCGTGAGGTGGGCGATCCCTTGATCGTCGGCAGATCAAGTCCCGGTGACCCGGATAAAACAGCGCCTCCTTCTCGATCGAGAAACCTCTCCACAAGCGTCTCAATAGGATACAAGGTAAGCTCACGAGACTAAGGAGGAACCTCTCACAAGACAGTAGCAAGAAAGCTCAAGAGAGAAGCTACATAAGGAGCACAACAACAACAGCGAAACCCACAGCCACACTTGCTTGTTTTCCTGTTCGTTCTTGTTGCCTCCTCTACTTCTCATCTTCCTCTTAAGCTTCTGCTTCATCGCTAGACTCCATCAGCATCCCCTGAGCACAGCCTGAACCCACTGACCTCTCTGAGCACTCAATCCACTGAAGTCCCTCTCCAGCTGAGCCTCCGTCAGTCGCCAGCCATGCCTCAGTTGCCATTGAAACCTGAGAAGGAGAAACAAACAAACATGCTCCAAGGAAAGCCTCCCATTGACCCTCCTTGAGTGTTTGAATTATTTGTTATCACCTGCACACTCCAACAGAGGCTTAACAATGCATATCAAATGAAATCGGCAATGTATCAGAGAATCGACAGAGAAAACAGTCACGATCAGAGCTTCTGACAGCGTATTTGAATTAAAGTTCTGCTCCTGATTGGTCACCAGACCGATCAGGAAGGACCCTGATCGGTCACCAGACCGATCCAGCAGTCTTCTACACACTCCTGATTAGTCCCCAGACCAATCCAGCATTCTGCTGCACACTCTAGATCGGTCCCCAGACCAATCAGGCTGCTCCCTGATCGGTCACCAGACCGATCAGGCTGCTTCCTGACCGATCAGGCTCCATCCTGATCGGTCACCACAGTGAGAAAACTTTAATCGTGGACATCAGATCCTAGGTCTTGGATCGGTCACCGGACCGTTCAAGAGCTGATCAGCGGGGGAACTCAACTCACTGTGTGCTCCCAGACCGATCAGGAGCTGTGCAGTGAGTGAAACACATACTCCCTGATCGGTCACCAGACCGATCAGTCATCGTTGGATCGGTCACCAGACCGATCCACGAAGGAGCACTGTGTCAACTTCCCTGATCGGTCACCAGATCAATCCAGGCAAGCTCAAATGCACTCTAAGTCACGAGAACCAGCCTCCATCCCTTCTCTGACTCGTGTCATGCCCAGCTTCATTCACTGGGATTTCAACCTAGCCCTCCAAGCTAGGACCTGGCTTCACTCACCAGGGTTTCGGTCACCCGGCTTCACTCACCGGGACTCGGCTTCACTCACTAGGATTTCAACCTAGCTTCACTCACTTGGATTTCAATCACCTGGCTTCACTCACCAGGACCCGGCTTCACTCGCCGGGATTTCCATCACCTGGCTTCACTCACCAGGACCCGGCTTCACTCACCGGGATTTCCATCACCTGGCTTCACTCACCAGGACCCAGCTTCACTCGCCGAGATTTCACTCACCTGGCTTCACTCACCAGGACCTGGCTTCACTCACCGGAATTTCCATCACCTGGCTTCACTCACCAGGACCCGGCTTCACTCACCGGGATTTCAATCACCTGGCTTCACTCACCAAGACCCGGCTTCACTCACCGGGATTTTAACCTAGCTTCACTTACTAGGATTTCACTCACCTGGCTTCACTCACCAGGACCCAGCTTCACTCACTGAGATTTCAACCTAGCTTCACTCACTAGGACCCGGCTTCACTCGCCGGGATTTCCATCACCTAGCCCTCCAAGCTAGGACTTTTTCACATGCCTAACCCTCCAAGTTAGGACTTCGTGCCCAGTCCCCGACTAGGACTTAATCGTAATTCGTTCAACCAAACTTAAATCAAAACTTAAATCGTTGTCAACACCAAAACAACAATTAGGGTCAGACTGCATCAACAATCTCCCCCTTTTTGTTATTTGACAACCCGATTTAAGTTTAGGCATTAATGATCAATTGAAGACAGTTTAATTATTGTAAGGGAATCAAAATCCTCCCCCTACAATAACTCTAAACATAATCAACCATTTTCTCCCCCTTTGTCAAACATCGAAAAGGGTATGGTTATTAAGTTTAATCATACCTCCCCCTCAAACACGGGTCTCTCCCCAAACCCAAAATAATCAAAGGTAAACTTTTGAATTGCATATAAGAACATATACAGAAATATATCATGGTCAAACATGTATATGTTTCATATGACAAGTAAGGAATGCAGTTGTATCGGACACATAATCTTGATTGGTCTCCATGACCGATCAGGTTCGTTGATTATTTGATACAGAAATATTTCTTGTTAGTCTAGGGAACAATCAGATTTCAGAAAAATTTCTGAAACTCTGATACATTCCTGATCAGACTACATTAACACTTTGCATTCCAAAACAAGGTGTAGACTCCATTGATATTCGTCATTTCAGAAAAATTTCCGAAACACGACATTAAGAACAAGAGTCATGACTCAAACAACCCTTCCCTATGAATTTCAAAATTTTCAATATGGGTTGGGTTTTTGACTGAAAAATATTCCTCATCAAGGGGCAAGAGACATGATTCAACCAACCCGTGTAAATGAGTTTTTAGAATTGCAGCACGGGTTTATATCGAATCTCTATTACATTTGTTCCATGTATGATTAGGCAAACCTCATTTTAACACTTGACGTTTCAAAAACATTTCTGAGAATCAAGGGTCTTAATGATTCCTACCCATATTTTAATACTTGAACAAATTTGTGCTCCCTTAGTACCAGGTTTGTACCAATGGGTGATCAAATATGTTTCAAATGTAATCGGATTGTATCATGTTTGTTTGTAGTATGATCATTAAACTGATATAATTCGATGCAAAGTGATCAGTCTGGAAAGTTTTTGGATCAAATTGGAACGATCTGGGAGTTCCTTGACCAGAGTTGATCTGATCGGTCACTGGACCAATCAGAGTGATTCCTGATCGGTCTCCAGACCGATCAGGGTTAGTCCTGTTCGGTCGGTGAACCAATCAGGTCTGATACAGATGACAGTTCAGACATTCTGAAAGTTCAGAAACTCTGAAACACTTCTAAACCCTAATTCAAACAAATTTAATCCCTAACTTTGTCCATTCAAGAATCAAGATTTTCTAAAAACAAATTTGTATAAAAGCATAATCAGTATGTTCTAAGCACGATCATTAAGTTCCAAACATGTTTGATCCAACCAATTTGATAACCCATAGCTCTAAGTTTGTCTTAACCCAAAACCGAGTGAAACCATTCCTTTAAACAAAATTCATTTCTCAAATATTATACTAAGATCAGATTTCCAAAACATGACAAGGTTTCATAGCAAAAATATGTTGGTGCAGTTTGCACTAACGGTCAAACTCGGGTTTTGATGTATGACAAAGTGGTTAAAGTTAGGGTTGTTGGTGTTTAACCTCTTTACTAAGTGTGCAGGGTTGAAAGACTTAGGACCAGACACCAGGCTGAAGTCCAGGATGGTTGAGTCCTGGCGGGAAGTCCAGTTAGGTCCGCGGGACCTGACAACTGGCTGAAGACCAAGTTGGTTGAGACTTGGCAGGAAGACCAGGGTGGTTGAGCCTTGGCAGGAAGTCCTGGTGGGTCAAGAGGTCAAGTAAAACTGCACAATGGGTAAGTGAAGTAAGTCACTGGAGGAGCGACCCAGTGAGGACGAGTCCAATCTTGGACTTTAGGCGCGGTCCAACTTAGACCCATTTAGGAGATCTAAGTTGAGTCCTGGTTAGATCCTGGTCTGGGAAACAGGATCTAATTAACTTAGAATTATATCTTATTTTAGTCCATATAAAATTGTGCTAGCCTTGTTTTGGACTAACCCTGGATGCAGGACCGAAGGACTGTGTATCTGCAGCTCAGAGAGCCTCAAAGGAGTGAGGCAGTAGCTGAGCTGGGCGCCCCGGATGTGTCGGGCGCCCCAGAGTCAACCCAAAGTCAGCAGAGAGGTAAACGCCCCGACAGCAGCGCAATTGGGGGCGCCCCGCGTGTCTCGGGCGCCCACTGTGCCACGCCACTGAAGGCGGCTGCAGCTCACCCTCGCGAAGCCTCGGTGATAAAGTTTGATCGGTCAATCGGGCGCCCCGTGCGCGTCGGGCGCCCTAGTCAAAAACAATCCCGAAGATAACGAGATCAGCTTTGACTAGAGCATCGCCGGATCTGCAGCCACGTGGGGGGCGCCCCGAGCATGTCGGGCGCCCCCTGCCCTATATAAAGAGGGCCTCGACCCTCTTCAAAGAACAACACTTCTTCCAACACCTCAAAGTTCTTCTACGCTCGCGCATTGCTCCGGAAACGCCTCACTTCGAGCCGACGACGTCCTGCTGCCCCGAAAGAGTCGACCTACTCCGGACGTCGGTAAAAGGAAGAACTTAACTTTTTAATACATATTGTTATTGCACTTAATTACTTGAAAGTGTGGGGTTGTCACACTTTCAATTCATTTGTACTCGCCTACTCTATCGGGGTTGACCGATAGAGAGTTTTAGTGGATTGCCCAACGGAAAGGTCCGAGGGACCTGGGCCTTCGAGTAGGAGTCGCCGAAGGCTCCGAACGAAGTAAAAATCGTTCGTGTTTGTGTGTTCGTTTTTCGTCTCTTTCATTTCCGCTGTGCACGCTTTTTAAAGCACTCTGATTTAAATTTAAAAAGTCACGTGATTCACCCCCCCTCTCACGTGCATCGATCCTACAAGTGGTATCAGAGCCTGGTACGCTCTCTATCGGTGCAACTACCGTAAGAGCCGGGGGAAATCCAGTTTTTATCGTTGTCTGTGATTTTTTTTTTTTTGCTCACAGTCTAAATCTGATATTATTATCAATATTTATATATTAGTTTTTTTTATCGATCGATTTTACACGAATTTGGTGCAACACCATTCGAGTTGGTCATTTTATTTTTATATATTTATATCTGCCGGCACTACTAATCCAAGACCTAGTCTTGGGACTTTGTTTGGTCTATTTTTTGTGTGCAAGATTTCTAAATGGCGCAAAATAAGATGCAAGGGCGAAATGTCAACGAGCCCCCACACTACTATCCAGAAGATTTCGACTATTGGAGGCGATCAATGGAGATCTTCTTGGGCAGTCAAGACTTCGACTACGTGTTAGCCCTGAGATACCAATCTCAAAATGATGAACTGAACAAGCAGGTAAATAAATTAATTTGTGCAGTTTTGCCTAACAAAATTTCCTGCAGACTGGAAAAGTATAACAACGCATATGACCTATGGACTCGGCTGAATGAATTGCACGAGAATTTGAAGGAGCTGGATGAGCCTAAGCTTAAAGCTGAAGATGAGTCTACTAAATCAATCGCAGAACCAAATTTAAAGATGGAAGATCAAGTCCAATTTGCAACTAAGGTCGAGCCTGAACCAACGGTAAAGCCTACTAAATTAGGGGATGCGATTGAGGTAAATTACAAGAATACCCCTAGTATTATTAATACAAATGTCTTGCATGATTCTGAGCAAATCTCTGAAATATCTGACTGTGTAGAAGGTTCTTGTAATAAATTAGATATCTCTATAAATCCTCCCGAAATGCATATTTTGTTAAAAACTTCCTGCAATACTTTAGACTTTTCAGACCAGAACAAACTCAACTCTGACTTGGTTAAACAAAACATTGACCAAGTTAATTCAGATTGTGAAAATCTAACCCTCGATAAAATCAATGTTTATCTCAATAAAGTTTTTAACTCAGTTAATAGTTCAATTGTAATCAAAAATTCAAAAACCATTAAACTTGAAAATAAACCCAAGTTAATTAACAATTCTTCAAAACTGAAAATTACAAACTTGGGTAATTCGAAATTAAAACCCAACAATAATTTAAGCATTACAAAAATTCCTAATAAAGACAAATTAAAAAATTTAACTAATTCAAAATTCAAAGAAAATTTAAGAGTCCACTTTAACAACCCAAAGCACTCAACCTATAATCCAAGGGGAGGCACCAAACTAGTTGGCACCTCAAAGTCAGCCTTTGCCCAGGTGGGCACTTAGGACTAGTCTTAAAAGTTAATCTGACTCTTGACCTACTTAGTATTAGGGTGGGTCGAGATAACGGTACGCTAGACAGACTCTCGGGGAGAACTAGCCGAAACTATCTCGACACATCCTAGACTAGTTAGACCAGGGTGTCTCAACAAGTAGGGTTAAAGTACAACTTCCTTAAGCAGCTTTGTCTAGAAAGAGGTTGTTGCTCCAATAAGGTTTCGGCCAAAGAAGGCCCCTGTGCCTCGCCTCCCGCCTGGAAGCTAATTATCGAAGTATACGTTTAAACTACTTTTTGTCAAACCCGAATCTAACAAAAGGTCAGATTAACTTCTTTTATGAATCAAACTCAAACTCATCTCACACAAATCATAGGATCCCTTTGTTTGATAACTTAGATCAAGTGAGATGAATAAGGATAATAAGTTCAAATCATTGATTGATAATTTAAAACTCAAACTTGAATTTAAAATCTTACCTTTTAAATCCAAAATTCAAATTAACGAATTCAAAATTCAAAATTCAAATTAACAAAATTAAATTTCAAAATTCAAATTAATTCAAATTTAAAATTAAAATTCAAATTAAAATTAAAATTAAAATTAAAATTAAAATTAAAATTAAAATTAAAATTAAAATTAAAATTAAAATTAAAATTCAAATTCAAATTAAAATTAAAATTAAAATTAAAATTAAAATTTAAATTCCAAATTAAAATTAAAATTAAAATTAAAATTAAAATTAAAATTAAAATTAAAATTAAAATTAAAATTAAAATTAAAATTTTAATCGTATTTATAAATTTGAATCTTATTTAAATGTTAAAATTAAACTTTAAAATTCTTAATTAAATCATATTTTAATTTAATCTAAATCTTAATTTTTCACCTAATTAAATCCTTAATTAAAAATTCATCAAATTAAATTTCAACATAAATTAAAAATTAACCTTAATTAAATTCTACTTTAACTTTAACTAAAATTTGCATAATCAAACTTTACTTAAATTAACTTTAAATAAATTAAAATTTAACGTTAATTAAATTTTATATAATTAAAAATCTAACTCTTTACATAATCAAATTTTAATCCTTAATTAATTAAACTTTAATCCTTAATCAACTTTAATCCTTAATTAATTAGAATTTCAATCTTTATTCAGACTCCAATGAATTAACCTTGAATCTTTAATTAAATCTTAACTAACTTTAATTTATTTAAAATTCGACCAAATTAAATTTTAACCCCTAAAATTTTACCTAATTGAACTTCAACCCTTTATTAAAACTTCATTTAAGTACCTCTAACTTTAATCCCCAAATAACTAAAGCTTGTAATTAAAATTTTACCTTAATTGAAATTCTTAATAATTTTAACCTTAATCTTAATTAAAATTCTTAATTAATTAAACCTTAACCTTAAGTTTAATTAAAAATCTTAATTATTTAAACTTTAATCTTAATCTTAATTAAAATCAAACTTTAACTCTTAATTAAATCTTAATTTAATTTTACCAAAATTGAATCCTAATTAAAATTAAACTTTAATTCTTAATCCTAATTAAAATTAAACTTTAATTCTTAATTGTAATTAAAATTAAACTTTAAATATTACTTCAATTAAAATCATAATTAAATTTTAAAACTTTAACTTAATTTTTAATGTTTAATTAAAATTTATCAACCCAACCAACCTTAACCAACTTAACTAAAAACTTTAATTAAACCAAACTTAAATATAATTAACCTAATTAAACTTTAATTAAACCAAACTTAAATCTAATGAATACAAACCTAATTAAACCAAACCTAAAAGCAAACCCACACTAAAGGCTTAATTAAGCCTACACCTAATCCTTAATTAAACCAACTTAACAAAAAAAAAAAAAAACTCTTTTGTTTCCTTTTCTCTTTCTGCTTGTTCTTTTACGAACTTACCCCTAAGGACTTATGGAGAATATCGAGTTGAGGGGGAGGGAAAATATTTCTATACAAATTCCTTATAACATATTTGAAAATCACTGTTTTAAAAATACTTTTTGCTTTAAAGTCTTTTTTTCTTTCAATTATATTCTTTTCAAAACTTATTTTCAATTTTTTTTGCTTTCAAAGATATTCTTATTATCATTTAAAAATAATAATAACTTTATTACTATATTGAATTTTGTTTCAAAATATTAAACAATCCTCTTGAAAATCTCTCTTCAAATACTTTTAAACTATTTTATTAAAATATGTGATTAAAAATAAAAATGCCCTATATCTAAACCTATTTTAAGAGATGTCATACATGTCTTATTTTTACTGTTTTGTTTGAAAAATATTAGGATTATGCTTATAAATAGTTCCTTGCAATTCCTATTTAGCATTGAAAAATCCGTATTTTTGGGTCTTGCAAATCTCCTTTTTCAAATTTTACTAATTTTCTTTGATAAACTATTTTCAAATTAACTTTAAAATAAAAACACTTATGTTTTTGAAAATCCACTATTAGCTTGTTCTTATACTAGAAAGTATCAAAATATTTTGATTGATTTACTTCCAAAAATGATTCTTTTGAAATATTTTTATTTGTAGTTTGGATATCCCTAGGACATAATAGAATGTTTACCTTGAAATTGACAAGGAATTCTAAGGGCTTGTCAAGTTAAGGGGGAGTTCAAACTAACTTGGAAAATTAATTTTAAGAATAGTTTGATTAAGTCTACTTTTAAAGTATAACTATTTTCAAAAGAATCTAAGGCATATTCTTGAAAAATTAGTTTTAAAAATTGAATAATGGTCTTGAAACTTTTAAAAGCTTATTCTTAGAATATCTTCCTTCTTCTAAGTTAAAGCTCAGTAGCAAAGTTTCTTTTGGCTTTGAAAAATATGTATTATTTGGGAAATTTTTATATATTTTCTTTTAAAAAGATTGTCAAGCTTAACTTTGAAAATATTTCTAAGTCATTTGAAAAATAATGTTGTTGAAAACTATTTGTTAGTTTTGAAAGCTAAGTTAATTGATTTAGGGGGAGTTCCTTTTTTCACTTAGGCTATTTATCTTACTTAATCTATTTTGCCTAAGTCTAGTTTTCCCTATCACTTAGCTTTGGATCCTACTCTCCATAACTTAATATACGTATGTTTTTTTGATGAATGACAAAGGGGGAGAATAGGGTTAAAGCTTAGAAAATTCTATTTGCTACTTAATTTTGCACCATGTACTTTCATGCTTATTTTTTATTTACTTGCATGTATCTGCTAGTTTTTCTCTAACTTTAACCTAGGTTGTCATTACATCAAAAAGGGGGAGATTGTTGGTGCAGTTTGCACTAACGGTCAAACTCGGGTTTTGATGTATGACAAAGTGGTTAAAGTTAGGGTTGTTGGTGTTTAACCTCTTTACTAAGTGTGCAGGGTTGAAAGACTTAGGACCAGACACCAGGCTGAAGTCCAGGATGGTTGAGTCCTGGCGGGAAGTCCAGTTAGGTCCGCGGGACCTGACAACTGGCTGAAGACCAAGTTGGTTGAGACTTGGCAGGAAGACCAGGGTGGTTGAGCCTTGGCAGGAAGTCCTGGTGGGTCAAGAGGTCAAGTAAAACTGCACAATGGGTAAGTGAGGTAAGTCACTGGAGGAGCGACCCAGTGAGGACGAGTCCAATCTTGGACTTTAGGCGCGGTCCAACTTAGACCCATTTAGGAGATCTAAGTTGAGTCCTGGTTAGATCCTGGTCTGAGAAACAGGATCTAATTAACTTAGAATTATATCTTATTTTAGTCCATATAAAATTGTGCTAGCCTTGTTTTGGACTAACCCTGGATGCAGGACCGAAGGACTGTGTATCTGCAGCTCAGAGAGCCTCAAAGGAGTGAGGCAGTAGCTGAGCTGGGCGCCCCGGATGTGTCGGGCGCCCCAGAGTCAACCCAAAGTCAGCAGAGAGGTAAACGCCCCGACAGCAGCGCAATTGGGGGTGCCCCGCGTGTCTCGGGCGCCCACTGTGCCACGCCACTGAAGGCGGCTACAGCTCACCCTCGCGAAGCCTCGGTGATAAAGTTTGATCGGTCAATCGGGCGCCCCGTGCGCGTCGGGCGCCCCAGTCAAAAACAATCCCGAAGATAACGAGATCAGCTTTGACTAGAGCATCGCCGGATCTGCAGCCACGTGGGGGGCGCCCCGAGCATGTCGGGCGCCCCCTGCCCTATATAAAGAGGGCCTCGACCCTCTTCAAAGAACAACACTTCTTCCAACACCTCAAAGTTCTTCTACGCTCGCGCATTGCTCCGGAAACGCCTCACTTCGAGCCGACGACGTCCTGCTGCCCCGAAAGAGTCGACCTACTCCGGACGTCGGTAAAAGGAAGAACTTAACTTTTTAATACATATTGTTATTGCACTTAATTACTTGAAAGTGTGGGGTTGTCACACTTTCAATTCATTTGTACTCGCCTACTCTATCGGGGTTGACCGATAGAGAGTTTTAGTGGATTGCCCAACGGAAAGGTCCGAGGGACCTGGGCCTTCGAGTAGGAGTCGCCGAAGGCTCCGAACGAAGTAAAAATCGTTCGTGTTTGTGTGTTTGTTTTTCGTCTCTTTCATTTCCGCTGTGCACGCTTTTTGAAGCACTCTGATTTAAATTTAAAAAGTCACGTGATTCACCCCCCCTCTCACGTGCATCGATCCTACAAAATATGATTAAATTTCCAAACCATGTTAGTATCAACTTATGATCAAATTACCAATTCTATTGATAGTTCATGGATTGGATTTGAAAAGTTCATAGTTCCTAGTATGTATTAAGGTCATGGTTCCAACCGATTTATAATCAAGTTTGTATTAGGCTTCCAAAGCAAGTATGCATGCAATCATTTGAGTAGAAAATTCATATACATGGATAGCACACATGATAGATGTACATTTCTATTTGGTAAAGATAAACTAGACATTTGTTTTTTTTTCTTCTTGTTTTGGAAGCAAACTTGATCATGGAAGAACTTTAATACTAAAGTAGATTTTACTTAAGCATGATTAAGTACTTTAACACATGAATTCCATAAAAATCACTAGTCAAGGGATCACATTGTTATAAGAACTAAAGCAATGGATATCAAATTATCTAATTTGAATTTTCCATAACGAATCCTGTGGATAACAATTTTTCCTGACCATAAATTATCTAGATTTACCGTGAACTATAGCAATCCATTGTCATGATTCAACCTAAATCACTCATGCAATATATTTTTCCTTTTCAAAACTAGTTGGTTTATTTAGAAGCATGAATATACTATCATTCATTGTATGAAAATTTTCTTACTACTCAAGTGAAATTTCATAAAACATAAATTGCAGTAAAACATAAATTGCTACAAGAAAACCAATTAATCTAAGTAATTCATGACAAGAGCAAATTATGTGTGAATCTAAACCCTTCATGCAATGTATAAAAATAATTTCCAAGGCTTGTTGACTCATTTTGAAACTAGTGTAACCTTAGACTTGGGTTTGGAGCACCACTTATCAACAACTTATGTTGATAGATGCTCCCTCTCAATTTATGCTTATACAATTCTAAATATTGAGGTTTTAGGTACTCAAATTTTGGGACCTAAGGAATCTACAATGAATGACTTTGGCACCCATGCCTTAGTCAATTTCTTTTTGACTTTTTGAACCTTAGAATCATTTGATGAACTAAAATGGGTTCTTGACATTAAAGATATGACACTAGGTTCTTTAGGTTGGTAACCCAAACCAACCTTGTTGTACATCGCCCTTTGTGAGTTGAGTATCATATCTAATGTTTTAGAGCTTGTTGAAAACTTCTCAAGAACATTCTTGAGGTTTTCAACTTCGCTCTTCAAGTTCTTATTTTCATCCTTAAGGGATTTATCATGTAAATCATCAATGTTCTCAACCTTAGAGGATTTCAATTCTTCTACTTCCAATTTCAACAATTTAATTTTGTTCTTGGATTTTTTAAGCAACCTAGCTAGACATGCAATGGTTCAATAGCACTTATCTAACTCGGGAGTGATTACCTCTTCATCATCCGAAGATGATGAAGGCACGGTTGAGGAGCTACTTGATTCATCATCACTTTCCTCCTTTGACTCCTCTAGTGCCATGAAAGCAAAGTGATGGGCGTGCTTCTCCTCCTTTCCTGCCACAAATGCAACTCCTTTCTCTTCGGAGCCTTGGTTAGAGATCTCATGTAATTCTATTTCACAAAATAGATCTTCTAACTTAACTAAGAAAAGATCCTTGGAAACCTTGTAGGCATCCACCATGGATGACCACAAAGTATTCCTTGGAAAAGCTTTTAGAACTAACCTTACTAGATCCCGGTTTTCTACCTTTTCATTGATGGAGTGGAGGCCATTGAGGATCTCTTTGAATCTTCCATGGAGTTCACTTACCTTTTCATTTTCTTCCATGGACAGATTTTGGAGTTGACTGTGAAGGAGGTCCTTCTTGGCTATTCGGGTGTCTTGAGTTCCTTCGTGGAGCTCAATGATTTTGTTCGAAAGATCTTTAGCACTTGTAAAAGAACTCACCTTGATCAACTCCTCCTTGGTCAACCCGCATTGCAAAGTGACCACCGCTTTGGCATTTGCTTCACTCTTTCTTATTTGCTCAGCCGACCAACTTGAGAAATCAAGATCTTTTCCTTCAACATCTCTTGGAGGGATGAAACCTTCTTTGACCGAGAACCATATGCTCATGTTTGTCTTCAAATAAAACTCCATCTTCGATTTCCAATATTGAAAATCTGTGCCGTCGAAGAGTGGAGGTCGGTTTGTGCTCATTCCTTCTCTTCCAGCCATCTTGTTGATAACTCTCGGATGTTAAGCCGTGAACAGAACCCCAAGCTCTGATACAACTTGTTGGAACTCGGATGACTAGAGAGGGGGGGTGAATGTAGCCAGCCACTCGAAATTACTCCCCTCTTTGAGCTTTTCTTTCTGCGATCAGATTAGCAGCGGAAACAAAATAGCAGAAAGAAATACAGAGAAGGAAGAACAAACCAAACAAACGCTAACACCGCGATGTAAAGGTTCGGGGATAACTTGCCCGTACTCCTTGGCGTGCCCGTGAGGTGGGTGATCCCTTGATCGTCGGCAGATCAAGCCCCGGTGACCCGGATAAAACAGCGCCTCCTTCTCGGTGGAGAAACCTCTCCACAAGCGTCTCAATAGGATACAAGGTAAGCTCACGAGACTAAGGAGGAACCTCTCACAAGACAGTAGCAAGAAAGCTTAAGAGAGAAGCTACACAAGGAGCATAACAACAACAGCGAAACCCACAGCCACACTTGCTTGTTTTCCTGTTCGTTCTTGTTGCCTCCTCTACTTCTCATCTTCCTCTTAAGCTTCTGCTTCATCGCCAGACTCCATCAGCATCCCCTGAGCACAGCCTGAACCCACTGACCTCTCTGAGCACTCAGTCCACTGAAGTCCCTCTCCAGCTGAGCCTCCGTCAGTCGCCAGCCATGCCTCAGTTACCGTTGAAACCTGAGAAGGAGAAACAAACAAACCTGCTCCAAGGAAAGTCTCCCATTGACCCTCCTTGAGTGTTTGAATCACCTGCTATCACCTGCACACTCCAACAGAGGCTTAGCAATGCATATCAAATGAAATCAGCAATGTATCAGAGAATCAGCAGAGAAAACAGTCGCGATCAGAGCTTCTGACAGCGTATTTGAATTAAAGTTCTGCTCCTGATCGGTCACCAGACCGATCAGGAAGGACCCTGATCGGTCATTAAAGTTCTGCTCCTGATCGGTCACCAGACCGATCAGGAAGGACCCTGATCGGTCACCAGACCGATCCAGCAGTCTTCTGCACACTCCTGATTGGTCCCCAGACCAATCCAGCATTCTGCTGCACACTCCAGATCGGTCCCCGACCAATCAGGCTGCTCCTTGATCGGTCACCAGACCGATCAGGCTGCTTCCTGACCGATCAGGCTCCATCCTGATCGGTCACCACAGTGAGAAAACTTTAATCGTGGACATCAGATCCTAGGTCTTGGATCGGTCACCGGACCGTTCAAGAGCTGATCAGCGGGGGAACTCAACTCACTGTGTGCTCCCAGACCGATCAGGAGCTGTGCAGTGAGTGAAACGCATACTCCCTGATCGGTCACCAGACCGATCAGTCATCGTTGGATCGGTCACCAGACCGATCCACGAAGGAGCACCGTGCCAACTTCCCTGATCGGTCACCAGATCAATCCAGGCAAGCTCAAATGCACTCTAAGTCACGAGAACCAGCCTCCATCCCTTCTCTGACTCGTGCCATGCCCAGCTTCATTCACTGGGATTTCAACCTAGCCCTCCAAGCTAGGACCTGGCTTCACTCACCAGGGTTTCGGTCACCCGGCTTCACTCACCGGGACTCGGCTTCACTCACCAGGATTTCAACCTAGCTTCACTCACTTGGATTTCAATCACCTGGCTTCACTCACCAGGACCCGGCTTCACTCGCCGGGATTTCCATCACCTGGCTTCACTCACCAGGACCCGGCTTCACTCACTGGGATTTCCATCACCTGGCTTCACTCACCAGGACCCAGCTTCACTCGCCGAGATTTCACTCACCTGGCTTCACTCACCAGGACCCGGCTTCACTCACCGGGATTTCAACCTAGCTTCACTCACTAGGACCCGGATTCACTCGCTGGGATTTCCATCACCTAGCCCTCCAAGCTAGGACTTTTTTCCATGCCTAACCCTCCAAGTTAGGACTTCGTGCCCAGTCTTCGACTAGGACTTAATCGCAATTCGTTCAACCAAACTTAAATCAAAACTTAAATCGTTGTCAACACCAAAATAACAATTAGGGTTAGACTGCATTAACAAAATTTTCAACGCGAAACCCTCTAACTCGAACCCGACCCGAACTCGATTTTTTTCGGGTCGATTCAGGTTGGGTTTTATTTTGACACCCCTATCGCCTGCCAACTGTAGTTCACTCAGAGCTACTGGTAACGGTTGCTACTCACATTAAATCATGTGTTATGGGTCATAACTGCTAGCCAACATTTTTATTCGGGGAGGGGACGCTTGAAACGGTCGCCGCCTGTATTAAATGTGTCTTTAACGATAAACTTCTCCTCGTTCGTTGTCTCTCCCCCGAGCTGGTATCGGGCTCTGCTCTCTGAGTTGAGCTCGAGGACTCTCAGTGTCTGAGCTGGTCCCGGGCACACCTCTCCCGAGGTGATCTCAGGAACCCCAGCTCTGCCGAGGTGGTCTCGGGAACCCCAGACCGAGTTGGTCTCGGGCACTCTTTACCAAGGTGGTCTCGGGAACCTCAACCCGAGCTGGTCTCGGGTACTCTTTGCCCAAGCTGATATTGGGTCTTTTCTCCCCAGTTGGTCTTAGGCTATTTCTTCCCGAGTTGGTCTCGAGGACTCTCTCGAGCACTTCTCTCCCTCCTAGCCATGGCACGCAACCTTCTCGCGCCACGTGTTCACATGGGGCTACTTATCTCGATCACAAGTCCTCCCTTTAAGTCTAATCGAAGAAAGTTTGTTGACTGATTGGACTTGTGGCATGTCGGGAGAGAAGTGTAGATAGAATGTGCAGTTAATATTTCTCATCCTTAATGACTTTATGAATCCTAGGAATCTAAACATTACCACCAGGACTCGATGTAATCATTTGAATCAGTCCTAAGAGTTTCACGAGTTCCAATGCCCTGCGATAATGGCTGACAATCACTCATTAAGAGCGTATGGGGCATTTTAATGACAAAAAATCTTTTCTGACGCCACGTGGCAGGATCTCCTTGGGGCGTCCTTCTCTCAATGTGCTTAATCAAGGTATACCAACCGACGGCTATAATAAGCCGCATGCTTCAAGATCCATTGCTAATTCTCCCCCACGCATCGCACATTCATCCTCCTGTATCACAAATGTTTCCTTTATAAAAGGGGAAGCGAAGATGGTCATCCGCCTTCTTGCACCGCCGACTCTCGAAGCTTGCTACTCGGCTTCCTTTTGTTAAAATTTCTTTCAGTGTAAGTTTTACTAAGTCATCTCCTCCTCCTCTTTATCTTCAACCATCTGCACTTCTTCCTTAGAGCAATGGGCAAGAGTGGAAATGGAGCTGTCAATTTGGGTTGGGCCCGTCGGATTGGCCCGCCTCACCAATCAATTTAAGCGGGTTGGGTTAGAATTTAAGCAACCCAAGCCCGCCACGGGCCAACCCGCCTAGGCACGCGACCCGCACGGGTCGGCCCACGATGGGCTTGGGTTGGCCCGCGGGTTGAGAATCACATGTTAGTTAAGTTTTATGGCAATTTATTATCTTTATTTGTTATTATTTTGAAATAAAAAATAATATTTTTTATCACATGAGTACTCGTTTGTATCCATTTATATTTTAAAAAATATATTTCTTAATATATTTGATTGATGAAATCTAAATATATGATTTTTTTTAATTTTTAAAAATATTTTGATGGGCCCGCAGGTTGGCCCGCCTAACCCACGGCCCGCCTTGGATTGGGTTGGGTTAGGGATTTTTCAACCCGCCTAGATGACGGGTCGACCCGCCCTGCCCCGCCAAATGGCCGGCCCGCCATGGGCCGACCCGCCTCGCCACAGGTTGGCCCGTTTGACAGCTCTAAGTGGAAAGGCAGAGGAAAAGAAAGGAAAAAGTAGGAAAGGGGAAACCGATGGAAGACGGAAGAATAGGCATATCAGCCGGAATGCTACGAGGTCACCTCTTCGAGGATTAAGTCCAGAATCCTGCAGGCCGCCTGTGAAACCTATGGGATCCCTACAGATTTTGAAATTAGGGTACCTAAACTTGATTAATCTTCCATGGAACCTCTCTTAGGGTTTTATACCTTTTTCCTAAACTAAGTAGAATTCGGTCTCCGCTTTCCAATCCTCCCTTTCTTCATGACCATATCGCAGTATTTTTACATTCCCCTTCACTGGATGGCTCCGAATACATTGTCTCAGATAAGCGGGGCATTCCTTCTATTCAAATTGATTGGGATACCCTTAACCCCTCATTTTTTTCATTATTTTTTCCTTTCGAGTCTTGCGTCTAGAGGGGATTTTAGTTTCACCACTCGATTTAGCCACAGATTCATAAGTGACCTCCCTTCTTCACATAAGGGATGGAAAGAGCGGTTCTTTTTTATCAGACTCCCCGAGAGTCCTTTCTGCCCGACTCACTAGTGAGAAGACCTGCCTCCCTCCCCGGAACTGGGCGACTTCCATCAAGACCAGGGATATCAACGAGCCAGAAGCATCTTGTCGGGATGGAGTTCCATGGCCCAGACATAGTCCGCTGCAAAGGGCTTCTGTATAGGGCTGGGATTAGCTCCAAAGCCACCAGTCTTGGCCATGACCTCAGTAAATGTGTTATTGTATTGAATGTTTATTTATAGTAACTGATATTCTTTAGCCTTTTTTCAGGAGCCATCATGCTCACCCTATCCATGAGCAAGCTTCTTAAGTGGGAGCTAGCAGATGAGAAGGCACTGACTGCTTATCAAGTTCCTGCGGACCCACCCTCTGAGCTTGCTGAAGACTCTAAGAGGACTCAAAGTTAGGAGCCTCTCGCCGCGGAGCTGTCCACTACCCAGGAGGTCGACCCTTCCCACTCCCTCGTCGTGGCACAAGGGGCTGGTGAGCAACTAGCACTGGCCCCTACATCAGGGGAGGATCCGACTCGAGTTGGAGGAGGAGAATGAGTCCACCGCCATCCTTCCCACCGAGGGGGAGGAGGAGAATGAGCCAATCGCCTTCCTTCCGAAGCCCGCACTCCCTCCCGCCCTTCAAAAGAGGAAAACCCGATCGGCTCGAGCATCCCACCGCATTCCTGAGGACGAGGAGGATCTCGTTCCTCTTTCTAAGCGTTGAAGGGGGACGACATCACCCGTTGCAGAGTCCGAGGAGGAAATTGAGTCATCCACCGGGGAAGCACAATCCATTCCTCCTTCACCCGAGGCCCTCAGTCCCAAGGGCAAGAAGGTCCGGTTTGAAAAATCGGAGCCGACGAGTGCCCACCTCCGTAGGAAGGTTTAGGCTGCTGAAAAGGCAGCTAAGATTGGCCCCTAGCATATACAAATTAGGAAGTTACCTCGGGGGAGTCAACCTTTGGAGGAGATATCCTCGAGCAGATATAACAACACTCCGGAGCCCTCTGTCATACCCGTCGAGGAGACTCATCGCGCGGCTCTCTCCGCCCTCCGCTCCGAAGCTACTTCAGGCATACCCTTCCCGAGAAGTCCAGAGGCGATGAGGGAGCGTGCCGAGGGTATATCACCTCTCTCAGGGATATGACCTCGGCTGGAGTGATCACCCGGCTATACGAGTCCCTCCTAAAGGTATAATTTCGTCTATCTTTTCTTATTATCTTTGCTTTTTAATTCTTACTGCTTTCTTTATTAGGCTACATCTGAATGTCTTCTCTTGGGCCATCGGATGCTTCTCGAGCAGGAGACCGAAGTACGGCAGCAGCGGGTGGCTGAGCTCGAGGTGGAGATCTGGCGAGTCCAACGGGAGGGCCAGATGCAGGCTGAGGTCACCAAAGATCTCCTTACCAAACTCAAGTATTCTATGAACACCTCCCGGGCGTTGGAATTGACTTTGAACAACGATCGGCATTGAGAATGCCTCTTGATGGAGAGAACCAAATCTCTCTTGGCGGAGGCGGCTCAACTAATGTGGGAGAAGGAACAATTGCAGACCCTGGAAGCCAAGTTGTTAGAAGACCTTCACCTCCTTAAGTCCTCAAAAGGGGAACTCAGCAACCAGCTCCAAGAGCAGGTGGACAAAATAGCCAAGAACGAGATAAGTCTACAGGTTGCCATTGCTTACATGTCCGACTTACAGGAGACCCTCTCCCAAGCCGAGTCCTGCTGATCGACGACCTAGGAACAACTCGAAGAGGCACTCGCGGCCTGAGATTGGGCGCTGGCCGATTTGGAGGAAATGAAGGCTGATTGGGATCGAGCCTGCAAAGAGCTAGAAAATTACAAAACCGGTGAAGAATCTCGTCAATTCGAGATAGAGGTCGCAGTCAAGGCCAAGTTCCTCTGGCCCAAAGAGTTCGATGACATCATGGTCGCCCAAGTATTGAAGCGACTTAAGCAAGGCTTTAACATAGTTGTTCAATAGATCCAGCAAGTTGAGGTACTGAAGCCAGGTGTTGACCTGAACTTCCTCAGCGTCGGCCAAGCTTGGGAGGAGTTGTCTGTGGAAGAGAAGGAACACTAATGTAATTTATTATTTAGTCGTCGGGAAGCTTCTCAAAGCATTTCTGATTGTAAACCCTGTGCCTCTGAATGAATATATTTCACCTTACGTATCATGCTTTGTATTTTGCCTCTAATTTGCCTTGTGTAATGTATTTCGTATTTTGGCTTCTAGATGTAATCTGCTTTATTTTGCATTTTATTCACTAAGGTCTCACCTCCATATTCTGGAAATATACTTGGCTTCCATGCCAATTGTCCACCCTATGCTCGATAATCTCTTTTTACGCTAGGGAAAGTTAAGTCCTTAGAGTATCTTTATCAATCATGTGTCGACAAGGATTTCGACTCCTCCTGGTCGGGCCTTGTTATCATCGCAACTAGGCTTACATAGCTTGAGTATCCTCGACACCACAAGCTGATAGAAACTCGGGTTGCTCCCTGCTAGGCATACTAAGCACCTTGGTCAGGTCTACACTGCTTAGGCATCTTCGGTACCATAAGCTGGTAGGAACTTGTTCTGTTCCCGGCCGGACATTCTCAGCACCTCGACCAGGTCTACTCTGATTGGGCATCCTTAGCACCATATGCTGGTAGGAGCTCGGGCTACTCCCGGTCAGGCATTCTCAGCACTACAATCAGGTCTACTCAGCTTGGGCATCCTCGACACCACAGGCTGATAGGAACTCGAGCTGCTCCCGACCGGGCATCCTCAACACCATG